>WBMW01002666.1:396964-510486 GCA_013396635.1 Penelope pileata
TTTTTTTTTTTTTTTTAGCTAGGCTGAACAAATTAGAAAAGAGACAGCTAGATGGTGTGCTATAAAAATGTACCCATTGTTTTTGACGCAACTTTAAGGCCTCCAGCTGAACTACACTGAAATTAATTCTGATCTTGGAGAACTATGCTTAGATATGTAAACATTTAAGGACTTGAAGAAATGCTCTGAAATAATTTTCATTTCCATGAAAAATTCACTCCTTGCTTTTCTTTCTTCCTGCTCCAAAAGGCATAGGAAAATGTCAGGTCACTCAGGACAGTGTCCACCTGAGTTTAGGCATCTCCAAGAGCAGAGATCACACAGCCTCTCCAGGCACCTGTTCTACCTGTTTGACCACTGTTATAGTGAAAAGTCGTCTTTGTATCTAATCAGAATTTCCCATGTTCCAGCTTGCAACCGTTGCATCTCCTATTTCCCCTTTGCACCTCTGAGAAAAGCCTGGCTTTGTCTTTACTGTGCTGTCAAAGTGGTATGTCAGTTCAATGTTGTTGTACTGGAGAGCCTCAAGACAGACACACAACTTTGTATGTGATGAATGAAATGAAAAAAAAAAAACAATGAAAAAATAAGGTAAATTGAAATGCTACCATGGCTTTCTCCATGTCATTTGCCACTAGCTCTCCAGCCCCACTGAGCATCGGCCCTGCATTTCCTTCACCTTTCTTTGGTGCCAACACATTTACAGAAACTCTTCTGGCTGCCCTTCACATCAATTATTGATTCCAACTCCAGCTGAGCTTTGGCTTTCCTAGTTCCATCCCTGCACATTTGTGCAATGGTTCTGTACTCCTCCTGGCTAACCCAACCCTGCATTACATCTTCTGTGTTCTTTCTTTAGATATTTGAGCTCAAACAGGAGTTCCTTGTTAATCTATGCTGGCCTTCTGCTACACCAGTTATGACAGTCTCTAAAATATCAGTTCTTACATTGGACCAGATTCTCGGCACTGCTTTGAAATTTTAGCTTTTGAAGATCTGCTTCATTTTCTTTCTTTCTTTCTTTCTTTTTTTTATTTTTTTCATTTTAATTTAAACTAATTTAACTTAGTTACTGTGATAGCTACAGGGAAATCAATAAAGTTACCCAACTGTGAAACAGGAGTGACAAAGCAACAGATCAATTTAGCACCACCTCTTATCATTGCCTGACACTTCTCATGGCCTACTGGTTAGTTAAACAGAACTTTGCTAAACCTCTAATATTTCAGTCACTGGCAAAAGTTTTGGGGATGCTTTAGTTTTGTGAGAAAGAGGCAAAGAAAAAGCAAATACTTTTTCTAAATAAAATAATAATAATAAAAAAACAGCAAACATCTATTTAAAAAGCATGTTAGATATGCAATTTATCAGATCTCAGTTTTACTGTTCCCCTCAAAACCCATTCAGATACTAAAAATGATGACAAAACACATTTGCCAGTCACTGAATTGGGCTCAACTGGTAATCTAGGCTCTACCTTCCAGTGCCAATACTGAGCAGAAGCTAAATAGCCAAAACAGGGAAAAGCCCAAGGTGGACGTGTTTCCAAACACAAGGGCACAAGAAGCTAGTTACATGTAAGGAAGATATAGCTGACTAGTATCATTTACTGCAAAGCAAGTACTAACAGACAGCATAGATCTCTGTGAGCTTATTGTCCCTGCAGGTGGCATTTGAGCTGCCAGCCCTGATAGGAGTGCATCAGGAGCCTGATTCTCACAGATCCCACCTGCCAGCTGCACTGGCCACTCCACAGTGCCTGGTGGATCTCAGGAGGAGCACTTCTCTTCCCCTGTGCAAAGGAGAGGCTCTGGTTGAATTGCTGTTGGCATTTCAGACCTAAACATTTCACAGCAGAAGTGGAAAGAGCCTAACATTTGTGTTTTAAAAAAAGAAAAAAAAAAAGTGGTACAAGTCTCAGTACTGCTGATGCTGTTATAAGACTCATCATAATTATATACCTGTCAAAATGTTTTCTTATAGACAGTTATAGTAATCCCATCACTTCATGATACAATATTTCTTAAATGTGCTAAAATCTGTTTGATTGTAAACTCCACCACCAGGAGAATTGGTAACGTCACTCTAAGAGAAATGAAAAGGCTCATCAATTAGCCTTTAGGTACTGGGCACAGGAGAAAAGAAATAGTTGGGAATATTACTTTAATATTACAGTAAAGTTCCTTGGTTTTGTTACGTGCTTGAACCATGGCTCAGCATAAACACACACTGATGCCTAACTTTAACATAACACAGCTTATTACCAACACCAATGAGGTAATGCTAAACTAATTCACCACACAGGTGGAGAATGCAATTTTGAAGGCTACTGAACACTGTGAATCTCCCAATGTATCACAATTACAGAAACACCTGTGTTAAATAACTTTGCGCTGATTCACTATGAAAATGCTTGGTGCTCAATAGTCCTTAGAATTAAATGCCTTGCCAACAAGCCACAGGTGTACACCACAGGAGCACATGATAATGTAATTGTGAAGGATGTGATGACAGTTCTCCATCCATAATACCACCTTCCCAAGATGCACTCATGCGTCTATTTTATATTTAGGTATTTTCTAACTATAGCTTTAGAGTCATCTAAGCAAGCAGAAGCAATTCCGAAAGGAGTACTAAGCAGAGAAGAAAAAAAGAAAAGTATAATTAAGATTTAAATCTGATTTAACCCAGTCCAGAAAGAAAAAAAACAAACAGACAAACAAAAAAAACCCACTTTAAATAGTCAGGATATCTTTGACTTTAATTGAGAGTTTGTCAAATGCTTTCCTTACAGAAAATGCTACAGAAACTATTGACAAGACAAATACTTTGACAGTGTTGATCAACAGAATTTTATTAATTCATTAAGATCAAGAGGTTAGTTTTGAAATTCCGTGATTATTTTACTTTTCTATTGTCAAAAGAAATTTTGAGTCATTTTTTAAAGGAATGTATTCCTGTTCTGTAGACCCCGACAGACTTTAGACCTAATCCTCGACATAGAATTTTTGTGAAAGCATTTCAGGAAATTCTGGGGGAGTTAAATGATGTGGAAATTCCAGAAACTTTCTGGAGCTTTTAATCAGAAGTTTCTTAGAAGCGTGAAGAAAACAACCAACCTGCTTCTGGATTGTTACAAAATTAATAAACAAACAAACAAAAATATTACATACGAGATTTTACAATTAGTGAACAGAAAATTATAGTGTTAGTGTCCTAAAAGATTCTGTAGAATTATAAAGATGTTTGCAGCAATTATCACACATCTATCCATACAGAGATGTACTGCCCTTTGTTTTAATGTTTTCTTTTGAAGCAGAATGTTCACTCAGGAAGATTTAATTTTCTTGTGATTGCATGAGAAAATTATAAGACCCTGCACTGTCAGAGTGGATGACTAAAAGAAGGGAGGCTCAATAACTATATATGACTTAGGAATGCATGTGAGTTTGTCTAGAGTCAGTACAAAGAGGCGGAAAGCCAGATGGGCTCATTCTCCTCATGCTTCTCTATGCTCTTGTCATGGCTTTTGGTTTGAATCTTTGCTATGAGTTTCAGCTAGCTCAGAGCTACAAGTACAGGTACAGAAATCTGGATAGCATCGAAACTGTACTTTGCACTAGTTCATATGTTTTCACTTTGTTGTAATTCTAAAAATCCAGGGCAACATCATCTTAGGTAGCTACAAATTTGTGACAAGTTCAGCCCAAGTTGTGTTATAGTTAAGACTCTTGACTTTTGCTCTCTCCCTGGTGTTTGCCTATTTGCAGTAATGATGACATTTGCTCACCTTTCACCCATAGCCTAATAATTAAAATGCTGAATGAAAATTCTGTGGGGTTAAGGATGAGTAAACTTGCTCTCCTCCAATCTGAAAATATGCTAAAACAGTGATGAAAGGGGATCATAGAAAAAAATCTTTTGCACCTCAATAGCTGCTGTTAGATTGATGTCATCTAATTACCATAAACGTGAGTCAGTAACTTCTTTCATCAATGTATATCTAATTGTCCATTTATATCTAGTGCAAGCATTCTTCTCAAAGTAATGAATATTAACTAGTACTGAGATTTTCCCTCATGCTACTGCTTTGTTAATTCCCCCCCTGCTTTTCTGGCTCTCATACATGAAGGACATCTACAGACTGCCCTTTTCAACTCCCTTGTGCACATATGTGCACACCTACACACACTCACACCAGAGCATGCTTTAGAAACCAGCATTTACTATGTCATAACCTTCAAGGTTTAAAAATGGAAGACTTCGAGAGATAAAACTATGCGTTTGGAGCTGAAAAGCCAAGGTCTCTGGAATGACTGCAGCAAGAGTCATGATCGCTGATAGGCATAATGGTGGCAGATAACACACACTGACCAGTAGATTATGCAGCTGCCTCTTAATAAACGTATTCAGATATCTCAAAAAACACAAAATACATTTGTCCTTTCATTGAACTCCACACATGGCTGATGCATCAACTCTGCTCTTTGTTTCCACAGTATTGATATTTTCATCTAATATGTTCTGTTTCTTGACCCATATTTCCTTTCTGCTTGATCTTGTAGTCAATCCCTAATCCTGCTCTTTTCAACATCACAGTTTAAAGTGATTCAGTATCATGCTTTCCTTTCCAAGTTATACAAGAAAATAAGTCAGGTAATGAGGAAACAAATCTTTGCTGGCAAGTAAATATCTTTGATAATCTATCTGCCAAACATAACAAAAATCAAGACTCACTCGGAAATTGATTTAACTAAGCAATATTTCATTTTTGCTTGCATGCTTTTGATCAGTGATTTCATTAGGATATAGAATTATAGAACAAGTTTTCCATCCTGGATCAGATGAAAAACAAGGCTCAACTACAGGGACAAAAAAATCTACATGCTTAAATGTGTCTACAATTGTAGTCCCACTTACTTGAAAGTTCATAGTCATAAAGGAGAAAGTTGGTAATGCATCTAAGTACTTTGAGGATCACAGATCTAAAAAAATCAATGGTACCTTCAAGTTAGTGAGGCTGCATCCATTTCTATGCATATTGTCTAGAACATGGCAGTAAGATACCCTCAAAGTGTGGTAAAGATTTTTAGAGGAATAATGTGCAACATACTATTACAATGTCAATGCATACCATCTGTCTTGGGGGAAAAAAAAAAAAGTTTGGGGATTTATTTAAGACACATTGAAGAAGATAACCTATATTCAAGAATATAATTATCATGGAATAAAGTTTACACTTTATTAATTTATGAAAACCATCTGCTGAATTCATTACTTAAGGTGTCTGGAAGATAACAGGGAAAATAACAATGGTGCTGAGTTTAGCTAGTCTTTGAGCAAATTGAGTTCTTCAAAGAAAGCTGATTTCTTAACTGTTATAGCTATTATAAGTTGTCCCCACCTATCCATCTAGCAAAAATATCTTTGCCCCACTTGCTGTTCCAGAGTGATGAGAATACAAGCACAACTGACATTTAAAAGAACCTTCCTTTTTCTCAATCAGATAGGAACTAGACAGAAATACATCGGCCCACAAAAGTCTTTACAGGTTTTTTTGAAATTCTGATACACTCTTGGTCACTATGAAGGAATTAATAATTTAGACAATATTGTGATCAGCATCCTTCCCTATCTGCATTCTTTCTCAGTGAAACAAATATTATTTGATTACAAAAATTTGACTGATCACTGTACTCATCGCTCAGATGAGTAAGTATGGTAGTGTGTATGCATTGTGTTTAAGGTAATTTCTGGTTTAGGACTGATAAAAGTCTGAAAATTGGTTCTTTAGTGGATGTACTTAAAGATTCCAAATGGACAACAGATGTGCAGCTAGAACTGTAATCATGACAACAGTTAAAAATGAATGCAGCCTGTCTACATGATGAAATTCATTCTGTGTCCAGGGACAAGAGTGTTAAATGAGTTTCATAGATGGTTACATATTGCACTGTTGAATTACTTTAGGAAGAGTTGTATCTTAAAGTAGCTGGATAGTCTGGGTTATTTCTCCTGTGGTAGACAAAGATAGAAGTAAATAAAATTATACTCCATAGTTCATTAGATACTACAGCAATTGCTTTGTTATTTTCTAAAATATTATCTATACAAAATTAAAGGTTGCGGCTTTCATATTCCCATTCATTTAAAGCTGAATGCAGCTACAGCTACTCCTTGAAAAAAGAAAACATATGCACTGCAATGGTGTATAGACTCTAGATATCTGTATGTTGGAAGCATATTAACATCCAAAGCATAGTTTATCAGGACCTTCCTTATCAACTTTCTAGAGAAATTTTATCTAAAAAGACAGATGTATAAGAACAAAAGTACACACACACACTCTGGACGATGTTAAGCAGAAGATTAACTCATTTGCTGTTGTCTTAGTTTCTAGCTGAGACAGAAGTTGTCTTTCTTACAGTGCCTGGTATGAGGCTATGTTTGGGTTCTAGATGCCAAACAAAACTGATAACATACCAATTGTTTGTACTTGTTGACAGGCAGCGTCAAACAGAGCCAAGAATGTTTTGGTTTTTCAACTTCTTGTATCACTCTGCCAGCAAAGGAGCTGGAGGGGTACAAAGAGCTGGGAGGTGACAGGACCAGAGCTGCTGACCCAAACTGACCAAAGAGATATTCCATACTGTATGACATCGTATAAGGGAGGAGAGTTAGCCAGGGCAGGGGCTGCTGGTCAGGGACTGACTGGGCATCGGTCAGTGGGTGGTGAGCAATTGCTTTGTGTATCACTTTAAATATAATCACTGCTATTTCTATTTACTTCCTTTTCTATCTTAGTAAATAGTTTTTATCTAAATCTACAAGTTCTACTGTATTTTCTCCTGATTCTCTCCCTCATCCCACTGGAGGTCTGCAGGGGTGAGCAAACAACTGTGTGATACTTAGCTATCTGCTGGCTCAAATCACAACAGCTGTTAAATTCTGGATATCTGTATTCAGTTTCTGCTAGTGAAAATCAGTTTGATGGTTTCATCTCAGTCTTTATTTACACCTGTCAAAAAATATTGATGATATTGGCCAATTCCTTTCAACAGATAAATTGACAAGAAATGCATTTCTATTGTAGGAAATTCTTTGCACTTTAACTTAAAATGATAATGTAGGTATGATGGGTGAAGTATGAAGATTAACTAGACTGCTCCACTTATGAACATAACAACACTAAACTATTTTCTGGTATTACAGAGAATCCTACCAGAGAAGTAGGAAGGCTTGTTGTGTGAGACCATCTTATTTCCCATCATATTCAACGTTTATTGCATCATTTGATTTCAATCCTCAAGGTTATACTTGATGGTATCTAAGAAGAAACCCAGATATGCACATCTCCACACCTTTCTCCCTCCTCTGTATCCCTTACCTTGGTTTTAAAAGCAGAAAAACACACCTGGCTCCCAGGGCTGGAAAGGAACTGCAATATTCTCTGACAGATTCCTAGACAGGATCTTGCAGGAACCAAGCCCTCTGCACAGGCCACAGTACAAACTTATTTCTTAACATAAGCCTAACCTTAATATTCCTGCTCCTAGACACCCATCTGAGAGTGTTAATACCTGGTTAAGACAGATAAATTAACAACTGTGAAGTGCCTCAACACTATGATCACACAACATTTGAGTGATCTGTTTCTTACTGTGAAAGACATTTAACTAACTGCCTAAGAAGATGTAGCAAAGTTAGTTAACCACCCTCAGCATGCAGCCTTGTTGCCATTTCCTGATGGCAGGTAATGCAGAAAATTACAGGCTGTGATGTAGGAGATTCTTCTTTCCTCTTAGTGTAGAAAAAAATACATCAGAACAAATGTGTAATACTGTCTGTGGGTGTCTGTGTGTGTGCATGTGTTTATAGAAAATGATAATATGCATCTTAGTAAACTTAGAAATCTTTATGTGCTTTGAGATTTAATAGAATTTTCATGCTGCTCTTGTAACGACGTTTTTAAGTCTCGTTGTTTACTTTCAGAAGCAAATGAACTGTGGCTACAAGAACTCAAAGTGAATGTTACTAGGTTATCTCCTTACCATCCTGCAAGTTAACACGAGGCCAATTGTCTGTGCATACAGAACTAATTCACAGAATGCCACAGCTAAACACTGTGGATTCATTTGTTGTATATGGTATCCCTGAGTTACAGATCTGTAATATTCATTCAAATGTTTCAGTAGATGCTGAAAGACGAACAGTTGTAAGCTGGAAAGAATTCCTCAGGTTAAGTGTAAAATCCAAATTTTCATTAAAAATTTGGTTAAACTAAACAGAGGACATAAGAATGCTTTATTGTAAACTGAACTATAATGGAAGTAAACAAGTTAATTCACTTTCATAGGTAATAGTTACACTGCTAAGTGCACTGCTAAGATACGTTATCACAACACCAAATGCCTTTTAATTTAAGTAAGACATGAATTAATTTGTTATTAATATTTCTCAGTTCTTAGATACCTCTTTTTCAATAGGTTGCTAAAGCAAAGGATGCTATCTATTATGTCTGGTAACATTTTTGGGAAAAGATTGTGTAGTGAGTGGAAGTTGCAGGACTTTTAAGTCATTCACAGAATTACTTGAAAAATTCACTGTTTCAAAGATATTTTTTTAGTCCTGAGACCATTGAGACAGAAAGGACAACCAATTTACCTCAAAAACAGCAGCAGAAGCAGATGGGACAGAAGTCATATTTCAAAAGAAAAAAAAGAAAATAAAAATAAAAAATAAGTCCGGGAGGAAGTAAGGCTAAGATAGGTGGAGAGTGTATCCTTTTGTAAAGGATGAAGAAACACTGAATGGCATGTTAGTGAGCCTGAAAATTAGTTTAAGAGCCTGTGAAGTGATCAAGAAAAGGGGCAACAAAAATGTTCAGGAAGAAACAAGTGAAAAATATTATTATAAAAAAAAGATTTTATCATTATTTTCTAGTTTGCTATTGTTTATTTATTTGTTTTCAATCTATCAAACTCCTATCCATGAAAGTTTCCCTGCTTAAGACAAGGAGCAAGTAAACATTTTCTTTGCAGACATAGTTCAGATTTTTGTAGCTCTCACTTCCTTTTTTTTTTTTTTTCCAGTTGACAAGGACTAGGTAACATTTATCAGCTCTATGAGACCTTGATTCAGCACCATTTGAGTCAACAGAAGTTTTTCTAGTGACCTCAGTAGGCTGAAGATCAGGCAGTGAAAGAAGTGGTGTGCGTGTGCCAATAATAACAATTTCATCCCACACCCTAGGAGCGCTTCTGATTCAATATTCGTCCTGTCCCCAAAACATTAAATGAATTGAAAGAGATTATAAGCACACAGCTACAGCTGTGACATCTTAATGGATCTCTCATCAGAAAATAATACAAAGGTATTAAAATGTCCCATTGTTCAATTGTTACTACAGGAAACAGAACATCACGTTTAAACTTTCACAAAATCCTGTAAAAAATAGTATTTACACTAAGATACAAATCTGTCCATTTTGGGGTATTAGATTTACCATCTTCCTTATGAGCAAGAGAAAGAAAATATAATTGACAGATGAGTGCTTATTAAGCAGAAAACAGCAGCCAACTGCAAAAAGCCACTTCTGAGGTAACTGCTGTGTGACTCTGCCAAATTTAAAGGAGATGATTAGAAAGACAAATTAATAATGGTTAGTTCCTGAAAATGGCAGCTCTGCATTAGCTGGTGCAAGTCATCACAGTAATTGATTCTGCTCTTCAGTTTTTCATATGATCATTACACTGCAGATGGAAAACAACTTTTTGCCCTTTTAATTTCAGAAGATGTCTGAAACCAGATAAATAACTGTTCTTATTCTTTATTCATACAGTTCTAATTATATCTTATGTTGGCAGTGGCTATTATATTTGTGCTTGCTTTAGTTCTTAGATATAAATTCAGCATGTATGTAAAAGAACTAGAGCATCCGTTCTGAAGTTGTTTAATTTTGAGAATTAAAGACTCAATTAAAAATGAAGTATTTTCTAATAAAAAAGCATCACATCATGATAATCTGTGTAGGTCTATATGCAAGCTGCATGTTAAGTTTTTCTTAAATATATTTAACAACATCAATGATTTAATGAGTGTCTATGATACTAATAATATTATGAATAGATATTAATGCATTGCAGAACGTCTCTGTTTAGTGACCAAACATAAGATTATAAAAGTCTTCTACTTCAGAGATGAGAGCTGTGTTTTAAACAGATTACTATAAACTATCATTTTTCACACTAGGATTTAAACTAAGGATCTATCTCTGACTCCTTTGTAGCCTTAGTTTTGTTTAAATATGTATAATTCCAAATGTTTGGAGTCTATATGTGAACTTCGTATTGACTATAAATCAAATAGAGTTGAAAAAAATTACTTAAATATCATGACTATGCTCTTCCAAGATATTACATTTTTTCCCGGTTTTTAAGAAGACTCAGCTATGTATTTCCTCAATAGCTCCAGACTCCAAGGAAAAGAATGAGCTGGGTGAGAGGGTGATTGTCATTCACTGCTATCTCCCCACTTGTATTCAGTGGACGGAAAGGTTCTCATAGTTTCTCTATTTATCATTAACTTTCTACACAGAAGCTTTCTTTCAGCATCATGTTTAAACATTGTGTCAGAGCAGTAACCTGCAAAAAAATTGTATAAAAATGATAAATCAGAAGTGGTGAAGTGTAGAATTTGTGCACTAGTCTTGAGTAGCTCTAAAAACTCATATATGGTCTTAAAAATTCCTCACAGTGAAAATCTGAGTGGTAATGAGCCACAAAAGAGGACTTGATTTCATAGACAATAATCTCTGAAATATATGAGCTGGTCTTAAGATGTGAGAAGAAAAATAAAAGATATTGAAATGACAAAGACAAACCAGAAAATATGTATACATCTGTGCATGTACTCATCTATATCCAAGTGCACACATTTAAAGACACAATATGCATTCTTTTGTTAGAACTCTACACTCAAGAGGTTTTATTTCTGACCTAACCAGTTGTGTGTGTAGAGCAGTCAGATCAAAGCATCAAAATGTCACACACTTCATGCATGAAGTCTTCAGTATGTTTTTCTCTGCTGAGGCCAAGGAAGATGATATGCCAATTAACTTGGGAAATACTAAAAAAGGAAAAAAAAAATCACAGAGCCGTTGAACTGACATTGCAGTAATTGAAGAAGAAAGGGCTACAAAACATGCACTTTGACTGTACAATTTTATCTCCTGACTCAGAAGGTTTTATATGAAAGGTCAGAGTTTAGCTTGCTTTTTGTTGTTCATTTACTTTAATCTGACATATATATCTGTCTCTCCATGACTGATTTAGAAGCCCAAAAGGTACAGGGATTCTCATGTCCTTTATTTTGTTCGCACTTTTCCCACCACTGTGATCATAAAGAGAGAGGAAGTTTTAATTGCTAGCATTTCTTACCCAAAATAAAGATCCTTTTTTATTTTGCTTTGTATTTTTAATACATCACTATGGGGAAAATATGTTTAGATCCATCTACTTTTCAATAAAAGATAATGCAAGAAAACACAGTCCCTACACAGTGTCTATAGGAGAAACAAAATAATTCATGGTCTCTGAACTACACATATCAAGGAATCTGGATTTTACTTCAGTTTTCCAATGTCTGTGACTGCATCCACACTAGAGATTGATGTCTTCCTAAGAGGCACACTCCAAACAAACACAAACCTAAAACTTCTGACAACATGAAGGACTGAAAACTTAATGCATTCTTGATTGCTGACATCTTCCCACACAGAATAAAGAATAAAGAAAGGGGTCTGATATGAAAATCAACAAATAGGAAAAACTAATCCAAATAATCAAAGCCCTTCTGGATCAAGTGGTTATAGCTCCAGAAAGAAGCAGAGGATTTGCTCCCTTGTCTTTTTTTAAAATAAGTATGTTTACTTTTACTACAGTAAATCGTTAATACAGATGTGAATTGACCTATGTTGTTGGATGAAGCTTTACACTTTCAGAGGGAAAGAATTCTGTCAAATATTTGAAGTCTTATGGATCCCTAAAGCAAATAAATTTTGTGTTTTTTATCCATGCCCCCTAGTGGATAGAATTCCGTCTCTCAAAATTTCATGCATAATTCGCAAATATTTTTCTGTCAAGTTCAATTCTGCAGACTGAATTGACTCTCACTCAGAAAGAAGAGACAATCCCTATAGGTTAGGTTTGAATCAAGGGTAGGATAAAGATGTTCTGAACCTCCCTGCCATCTATAGTAAGCCTATGGATAAATATGAGAGTTCTATGTCCATTGCTTTTATAATACCAAGAATTGAGCTTTATTCCTTAAAGAAGAGTCAATCACAATTTGAAATAACGATGGAAAAATGTGCTGCAAACCTTTGGGTGCATAAATGGAGTATGCTGGGAAAGAAAGAGTTTGCCAAGAGATACGAATACTTTTGGTAAACTAATATTGACAGTTAAGCTGCAGTAAGTCTTCCTGTATCTAGAAGAAACTACTTCAGTGTACGATAACTTCTATCACAGGCAAAAGCACGGGGATAGTTTCTTGTTCCTGCAGTTCCCAATCTATCATGGGAGTTTCATTCACACATCTGTATATGGTCCTTACCTGCCAGCAAATTTTATTTTTTAGCAAATATCAAAGGGAAGATTTCATTCCATGTGACAAACCTACCGACAGCCTTGATTTACTAAGGCAATGCAGTGTTTCATGATGGAGGGGGGCACTGTACTGGCCAAGATGAAGCACTTCTCCCAAGCTGCAGGATGTGTGCATCTTCGTTTGGCATAGTGCATAACCTACTTGGTAGGCCTTGGATCCATGAAAAGAAAATTCCTGGGGATCATTGCTTATTATGTCTCAAATTTATTTATTTTCCCCCAGTTTTGCTTTCTCTTTATTTTTTTGTTTATAAAAAGAGGACAGGAAAAAAAAATCTAAATTAAAGGATAATAGTTAATTTTCATTGGATGAAAATCCACTTTGCTGTAACACTTGATATACATAAATCTCTTTGCTGAAAAGTAAACTTGTTGATTCAACTATAAAAAAGGCAATGTAAGCCCATAATTTTACCTCTCCCTATATATACATGTACCAGCACAAATTTTCCTACCTTGTCTCCAAAATACCTACAAGAAGGCATTTGAAAAATTAATATATACTTATAAACACATAGTCTCCCATCGAACATTACTTTATTACGGTGCTAAGTATCTATCTAGCAACAGCAGTTTATCATCCTTTGTCCTCAATTCATGATAATTTCCAATCATTTAATATTTTTATTCAAGACAGTGAAATTACAGAATTATATTTTTAGAATTCAATATAATGGAAGGAAAGTTCGGAATTAATGAGAATAGTTGAGTGAGATATGGAAAGAAATTGAAAGAAACTATGTACAGAGGTAAAAAAACAAGATGGCTGAGAATACAAAAACAGAATGACAGCTGTTAATGGGAGTAGTAGCAAAAAGCGGTCTGAGAAAATGTTTTAAAAATATCTTGCAGTAAGTCTAATGAATGTTTATATTCCTAAAATCAAAAAATTTAGAGGAACTGCTGCATTAATACAAGTTTTAAAGTTGTTGCAGATGCACTAAAGATGCACACATATGTCAGAGACTGAAGGAGACCAAAGAAAACAGGAAGAACAGCAAAGTCACCGAGCAGATCAAATACCAGAAGTAAATGCAGAAAGGATAAAATAAAAACCTGAATGACAGTAAAGGTCAAAGAGGTGATATCTTTCTTTATGGAAAAAAACTTAATGGAGAATTAAATACTGAGACACACATGAGCACAAACTTTCATCAGACTAACAGAAAGGAAGAAATATGATGTAAAACAGTCACATGATGATAGAATTGGCATACCCTGAAGGCAAGAAATTCAATATGCCTGCTGCCCATAAGCATATGCATTCCTGATGTTCTGCTTTAAAATAATGTACTGATAACATAAAAATAACATGGCCTTTCAAACATTTCACTCGCATTCTCAATGGGAGTGAAATGATGCTAATGATTAAAGATACAGCCAAAGAATCTAATGGCATAGAAATATGACGATTATACACATTTATTCTTTTAAATTACATTAAGCAACACAAACATTTCTAAAATTTCACGACCATTAGCAAAACTGGAAAAAAAACCCAAACAATTTGAAATATCTTCCTAGGAATTGAATTTTTTGATAGAATTTTGTTGTTGTTGTTGCTTTACTTTGTTTTGTTTTTTGGCACCTCAAGCAGTTAAAGGTCATGTACAGTGGAGTCACCGGAGGTAAGGCTATCCCTACTTGTTTAATGTTGCAATCGCCTAGGAAAAAAAAATAACGTTGCATTCCTCAGTTAACATCTACTTAATGTCACATGAAAATAACTGATTTCATGAGAGCTAAGAAGGATACAAATCTTAGGTTTTTTCTCAAATGACAAAAACTAGCCTTGTTCCTTAATGCGAAGTAGATTAAACTTGTTACATCTTGTGGGTGTCGGCCCTCACAGGTAGTACTTTTTTTTGCCAAGTCCACATCTGTCCGTTGAAATCTCCCAAAGAGTCCAAAATGGACTAGATTTAGAGTCGTGATCTGTCCAAGAGTGTGCTACAGCTGTCTTGCCTCTGTGGAGTCAGCAGAGAGGAACAATTTCCTTCAGGCTGTTCTGATGAGAAGCAGGGCAAAAGCAGCGAGCATCTTTCCCTCTCCTTGGATACTCTCTTAAGAGAACAGAGTCCTAAGGAAGGCAGCAAAGAACAAAAGGGTTGGAGGGCTATTACTTCACTCCTCTCATCATTTCCCTAATCATCCCCAGTGTCCTGTTTCCAGAAAAAAAGAGAGGGAGCCAGTAGTGATCTGTAGACTCCATGAGGCCAAGGTATTTGGGGAGAAGCAGTCTAGCTAAATCAGCTGCACCTTTCTGAGAGCAGTTTATGCCTTTGATTTTAAGCTGGCTCACTTTCACCTGCACTGGGAAGCACTAGTGCATATGTGTGCCAGTGTACAAAGGACTGCGCAGGAATACCTTTCTTTCTCACTGTTAGGTGGCTAATAATGATCACTTATGACTAGAATGACTACATGGTTGAGCCCACAGGACATTCAAAAAAGTCTTAAAAAATCTTTTCCTATGGCAGCAATATAATAATAGCTGTATTGGATATAATTCACTGAATGTTCCTGAGTAATTAGGTACTCTTAAACATGCCTAAAGTTGTTAGTTGGCAACTAACTAACCAGCTACCTAATTGACAACAGAATAAACTGTAACCACTGCTAAACGTCCCTCTGACATTAACATTTCCTTTCAACCTTCTCTAGTTTCCTTCATGAATCTTTAAGTTAACTTAGCTTAACTGCCTCTTTATGTTAAAATGAAAGGGTTTTCCTAGTGAAGTTGAACTGTAGTAATTACAAGTATAATATCAGACTCCAATAGTGTAATTATAGCTTAGTTTAAAAAAAAGCTCATTTCAGTATTTGTAGATTTCATGTATGTTGCTTTCAGCACAGAGGTTGAAGTAAGTCATAAAACTAAAGTGCAATCAATATGCTACACAGCATATACACCTTTCCTCCTACTTCATTTAGATCAGATATTGTTGACTACTGAGAGAGACATTAATTTTCCAGAGTTGCTTCAATAATAAAAGACAAGGTGTTTCCCATAGGCCAAGGCATTTTCAGCCACAAGTGCTGCCTGTGCACTTGTACAACTTCAAATAGTCTTGAAGGAACAGTTGAACAGTGCAGTATTATCACATGAAAGTTATTCTAGGATCATCATTTTTGACACAATCTTTTGTGGATAGAATTCAAAATGAATAATTATGATTTTTTTATTTTATTAGCACCAAATCAATTGTATTAATCCTACAGTTTTGATTACTTACATGTTAATTCTTATCATGATAAAAGTTTAATGTATTAATATACCGTATGTTCTATAAAGGAATGAGAAGTTTAAAGCATGATGGAAAAGAAAATTCTTCATGCTACCAGGAAATGTTTTTTTCTGAAGTTTTATTTATCAGAAGTTTCAAAATTCTGCTTTTTCATTCTAGTTCATAATAAAAATGTGTTTTAAAGTACTGAAATTGGGGACATGGAAAGACTAAACAACAGAAAACAGCTAAACAGCTGTACTCTATTAAACAGTTACTCTTCTCTATTTCTGGTTTTCTTCTTGACTTGTTATTAAGTGTTTGACCAGCTCCAACAAGCAGTCACAGAAAGATCTCTAAATGCTCAGAATTTCAGTGGTGTTTCCACGAGAAACAAAAGTCACAAATTTACTTGATCTTTCAAGATTTCCCATTTCTACAAAAAAGTATCACAGGCATAAGCATAAACTCTTAAAAGTCTTATTGTTTGTTTCAACTAGGCTAAAATACTACAAATACTAGGCTATATATTTATATACTGTGGTATAAAACGATCCTATTTTTATTAGCTCCCAAGGCAGATTTTTTCATATTCTACTTATTACCAGTTTTCCTGCTCTTTCTCTTGGTTTGAATTTTAGTAAACTTGGAAGCCTTCTTCCTAATGAAATTTAATTGAATTTAAACAGTAAAAAAAGAATGATAACACTAACCCTTTCCCTAGTCACTGGGTTAAATTAACAGGAGCTCTGATGATCTTCGATTTGTATTGTGCATAGCTGCACCTGTAACCAGAGAAAAGCAATAGAAAGCAAATGTACAGTATTTTGGCTTATGACAATAGGCTTTCATTTGACTGCTTTCAAAAATTCCCAGGCAAAGAATTGCAGATACCTAAAAAAGACCTTGTTGCTTTAAGATCCTGGAAACTAAATCCACATTGTATCTATGTAGATTATTGGCCAAAACATGGCACTGTGGGGAATCAGGCTGTAATGATGTTTTCGAATGTGTTTTACGCTTTACTTATATGTTATACTTTTGAGGAAAACAAAAACAAGACTCTCAGAAGTCCTTCTGACTTTTCAGGTCAAGTTTAATAACCAAAGCAAAACATTTTTTCAAGGTAGAAACTTGATCTCTGACTGCTCTGCTGTAGCACCAGTGACGCATGCAGGCCACTCCCTGGTATACAAATTCCCTGGCTGCACCAGCTCAGCATAGTGAAAAACAGACTTAGGCTTTGCCCCTTCAGACAGCACTCAGAAAGTGAGGACAGCGTTGTCTCCCAGCTGGCACCATCGCTGGTAGCACCAGTTCCACTTAGAGAAAACACATGTATTTCTTCATGTTGCCGTTTTCTTGCCTTGAGACAGACAATCTCAATATTAATACGTTCCACTGAATGTAATTTTTCCTCTTTTTCTGAATATAACTTTGTACAATGTGTGAGTGCCATGTGGTGGGGGAAGTGGGAGAAGGTATTGGTTTAATATTTGTCTTTGCATCTCACCAGCTAACTCTACTTTAATTGGCAATAAATTAAATTAATATTCCCCTGTTCAAGTCTGTTTTTCATTAGCAAGTTACCCAGATGGCAAAGTCCTGGAAGATCAGGATCAGGCAGGAGGCCTGTATTCAGACATCTAAAATCTACCTCAGTTCTATTGTTTCCAGCTGTTGGATTTACTACTAAGAAGTTTAGTCAATAAGAATATAGAGCTTTATACTTTATCTGAATACAGAAGAAATGGCTTATCTCTTCAAAGTATTAAAAAAAGTCACTTCCATGTCCTCTGTCAATTTTATTTGATATATAGTGCACTACATAATGCTACAGGAATTAAGAATTCCTTGGACAATATTTTACCAGCTAACGTACACCTCATCTTGCCCTAGTTTTTGCTGATGTCAATCTATTTCTTCTGCTGATGTGCACGAGGTCATTTAGTTCTGGGAGAATTAAATGAAATGATAATATAAAGCAGTCAAAGTGCTGGTAGGGCTGTAAGTAGGTTTGTATGGCTGTCTATGGGGATCTCAGAATCCAGTTAATGTTGGGATATATTTTAGTTTTAATGAATCGGAAATCAGGCATGGTTCATGAACCAGGGTTGCTTGTTATTAATTATTGATAAGACATCTCTATAGTTAGGTCCAACCTAATAAAACAGTTTCATTGTGCACTGTAACTACATATACCATGAGAGACTCCTCCTTGGCATTACAGTTCGAATAGAAAGATAAAGGCTGAGAAAATAAGGGAAAAAAAACACTCAAATGTGAAAGTACTTACAGTGGACCACGCACCGAGGACAATGGCAGAAATGGGGAGAAAAACAGGGAACAGGGACCCCTAGTCCTTGAGAGATTCATACCGAGCCCAATAAATACTTTTGCCACACAAACATACGAATGAACAGAGATCCCATCCTGCCTCAACTATGAGTTCTTTTAATACCCTGAAATCTCAAACACCTGAAAACATACCCACAGCTTCTTCAGTTTATTCTGTCTTCCTCAGATGTCTCCATATTAGTGTGCTTTCAATGGTTTCTTCCCCTAAGAAAGTATTACCCTTCCTCTAAAACAAGACAAGTAAAAGAAACACATTACAGAATAGAAGGAAAATAGTGCAGGCAATTTGACTACTTCTCTGTGTGCTTTGGAGAGGGGAATGTAAGAAATAGTAGAATGTTGTTTTTGCAGGACCCTCCTTCCTGTCTCCCGATTTCCCTAACCTTCCCCAAAGACTCTAGAACATACCTGAAACCCCCTCAAATGTCTCCCACAGGACCCCAAAGTCCCCTTAGAGATCCCCCCTCCAAGCTAGAGAGTATAAGATTAGTTTTTACTTGTATCATCTTCTTTTCTGTGTCTGTATCCTTCGTTTGGATATGTGCTGTTCTGCTTTCTAAGATTGTAGGAGAAGGATTCCTTGCTGCGGAATGTGCTGTACCTTATTTACGATGCTGTCTGTGTCAGGATGGTGTAAACAGAACACTGTGACAAAGAAGGCCAGTTTAAACATAGCATATCACAGCAATACAGGGTATAGTTTTGGCTAATTCTTGGGAACAAGGCCGGAGAGAGTCTGTGCTTCTGAAAGGTACCAGGAGCAGGCCTGAATTTGTTCAAAGGTTACTCGGAAAAAGGGGCAATGCTTAAACCGGCCATGAAGCAAAGAGGGGAGGAGAATTGGAAATAATCGTACCCAGGTCGTAATCAGGTGCAGGACATTCGGCAGTATCGGATAGGCTGTAGACTGTAAGCCCTGAAGTACTCAACCAATGAGGAGCCAGGGCAGGGGGAGAATAAAAACTGCTGTACATTTCTGCTTGGTGTGCCTACCTGCTAGGTCACCCACTTTGCAAAGTGTTAATAAAGGGCCGTTCACCTAATACTCTGCCTGAGCCTAAGTCATTGGCCATCAAGCGTTTCTCACAGGAAGAAAGCATGTGTCCTGTGTAGCGCTTGGTGGGAACAGCCAAAGAGCAGCACAGAGGACAAGTGTACCTGTGTATGCCATGTTCAGCTTTATTCCTTGTAGATCCTTCTAGCCAGACCAGCAAACGAGCCCAGCCGAATGCCTTTATCCCACTGAGGAAACTACAGTGAAGTCATAAATCAAATCTGATATTTTCTGAAGAAAATTTTGCCACTGGTTTTTGTAGAAACTGAATCTAGTGTGGGGAGAGATGATTTAGCACATAACATAGTGAATAGTTTTTAACCAGATACTGTATAATTTAATAAAGTGTTTGTGCTATATTTCTAAGTTGACGGGGGCAGACTCGGCTAGGATTGAATTTTTAATTAAAATTGTTACCGCCTCTTTTCCATTTTGGTGTCAAACAGATCATTTACATTTTCAACATAATTTCATTTAATGTCTAAATAAATGCTCCACTTAATGAAAGCTTTTAAATAACATTTTAATGAAAAAGTGAAATATAATATATAGGGTTGAATCTAATTTTCTTGAGTTTTAACACACATGTGGAACATGTTCTGAGCTAAGGAAAATATTTTGAACCTGATGGGCTGTAAATTACAGCCCTTGGTGTATATTCAGTTTTTAATTAATTTTCTTAGGCATACTCCATAATCCTAATAGTTGCCTGAATGAAAACTGTAGATGCCTTGGGGCAGGGGGAGGGGAAAATTGTACGCTTACATTTCTGAGATATTTTACAAAAGCTTTATAACCAAGAGTGGTAAATAAATAACAAAATATTTCCAAGATACTCAGTAGAAGTTCAAGCCATACTTTTATGTAAAGAAAGTGCCTTTTTTCACTTTATAAACATCGAGATTTATTGTTTCCTGAAATCCTTAAGAAAGAATAGCTAAGAAATATACCCTCTTCCATTGCATTTATTATGTTAAAACTCACATTTAAGAAGTATCACAGAAGTGGTTAGAGAAAAAACATATTTTCTACCAAAATAGTCTTATTAAATCACAAGAGATGACTGAGATGTTTAAATGATTTAGATATCCAGTCACAATTAGAGATAATTCAAGTCTTTCTGTTCAGAAATTCTACCATAACTAGAACCAATGCAAACTTTGAACAAGCATACCATATAGCTTCCTGATTTCTGAAGAGGTGTAATTTTTTGTTTTCCCCAGCTGATGTCATATCCTATTTGGACAGGGTGTTTTTAAAAGCTGTTTCTCTCTTTTTCTCTTGTTACTATAAATAATGTCTTTTCAGAACTTTATTGTAAACTAGTTTTTATTATTTATTAAAAAAAAACAGTTTGTGAAAGAATTTAAAGGATTTTTTTTTCCACCAAAGGATATATAGCATACAAACACTTTCACTAAGCAGCTTAGTATAGAAGTTCTCTGTGCAGTATAACTAAACACGATATATGCCTTCAACTGATGTTGTTTTAGTGATCTAGAGCTTTCTAGCTAGAGTTTACAGCCTGTGCAATTCACCTAGCTTTTCAGGTTTACTTCACAGAAATACTATGGCTCCAGATGAACTACAATGCAAACAATTTCCACTTCATTGTAAACAGTACAATATAATCTGGGGACAAATCAAATTGACCACTATGTGGTATCACTAAGAATGAATTTTCCCTTTCCTTTGACTGTAAGATAGAGATGTGAATGAACAAGAATCTCGTTGCCATAACTGTGTATCCTTTGGGCGTGCATAGGAACTCTGCAGATAGTGAATACTGTTATCAAGAGCATTCAAGATTTTTACAATAACTGAACATTTTATTGATTTTCAATAAGACTTTATGTTGTAGGAGAAGAAAGTACTTTTCCACCCAGGATGGGGGGTCCTAAGCATCCTAAGCAAAGGGAGTTATTCAGTTTTTCCCACTGGAAGCAAAAGCAGTTTGGGGAGCAAAGAAGGTTTTTTTGGCCACCTCCAAGTGCTCACAAAGTACTACAACTGTCTGACAAGGTTGTTGTGTCTTTACCTTAGAAGGAAGTACTGGGCCAGTTTGACTTCTGCACAAAAGCAGCCTTTGGTGCAGGCAACCTGCAGGATGATTTGGGTCCCTCTGTTTAGGTTTTTAAAGAACAAATCATGCTGAAGATGATATTTTACAATTTGAGAACAAAAATTTCCTAGAAGAGGTACAATAAATGATCATGAATGCTGTGGATCTCTTTGTTGAGTATTCAGAACTACAGAATAAATATTGAAAGAAAGAAACAGTAAATGACAAGCAGAACAAAAAGCAAAAATAGTTTTAGCACATGTAGACTGTGACATTCATCCAATATCTTCCTTTGAAAAAAAATAAAGGATATTCATTTGATAAGGATTTGCTAGAGTAGGAAAATCTATTTAACATAGGAAGGGAAGAAACTAAATTAAGAGAAAAAAATAGCTCACATTAAAAAGTGATACATGAGGCTCAAAGGCAGTTACTAACAAAGTTTCTGAAGGATTGGTCTTAGGTTCTGACTTATTCAGGACTCTAGTATTAGATTTACCCTGCTAATTCTGTTGATTATGTAAAGTAGAAAGACTGTCAATACAGGAAATGATCAGAATATTACACTCCGGAAAAAAAGAAAATAAAAATAAAAGACCTTTTTGACTGGAACAAGGAAATGTTAGGAGATGTTATAGTAAAGTGCAAGGTCATGCTTCCAGGAATTAATAACAAGAATTTTCTCCTTCACATGGGAAGTCATTAGTTGGAAATGTCAGAGGAAGAGCAAGATCTAGGTGTATTAGTCAATTATAAGATTACTATGAACCATCACTGTGAAGTAGCCATGAAAATGTCAAAAGCAATCTTAGGATTTTTCAGGCAAGGTATTTCAAAAAGAAATATGGAAGTATTAATGTCATTGGAGCAGGCACTCCTAATATATCAACCGGAATGCTGCATATAATGCTGGTCCATCATGTTCAAGGAAGATGTATTGAATCTCAGTTATATTTCCTCTGAATGTTTAAACCTGAGCTCAATGCCAGCAAGCTTGCTTGACACTGCTGTGAAGCCCCCAGTTAGGCACTAGCGTCAACTGGGAGGAGTAAGTTACTCACAGCATCCTCCTCCTCTTTTCCCTTTATGGAGATCAAGTTCCGAAATTAGCTAAATTGGAATGCTGCTGACAGCAGGAACTTTCACACAATACTGTCTAAGCACAACCTTGAACGGGAACAGAGAAGAGTTACACTGATGATCATAGGATCAGAGAGATAAAAGATCCTGGGTAGGCTAACCTAAAAAATCTCGCACTGAGATGGAATATGTTGAATCACTTCACTTATTCAATCAAAAGAATTAAGTGAATATACTGAGGATAGAAATTAGAACACATTTTATGATCACCAAGGAGTGAGGGAAGCATGTTTTAGACGTGAAACTGATCATCTTTACAGAATTAGACCTTTCTGTTTTCAAACTCTCTTTCCACTTATGTTTTCAGCCCTCCCTTCAAACATGCACACAGTGTGCAGACACCAGGCTGGCCTCTAATTTTGAATTTTAAAGTTTGACATTTATAAAGCTTTCACTTATTCAAGTGACTCACTGAAGTCAATGGTAAGAGCTGCATTTTCCAACTGAAGTTAGCTATAACACACTGTATAACATCTGCATTAAAATGTCACCATTGTTTCTTTTATTCAGTGTCTTTTTCCAGCGTTAAGTCTACTCAAACATCCACACGCAGTTGGTAAACGTGACTGTAAAATATGAAACTTATTTTAGGTTTTATCTTTGCACATATTATTTCAAGGGAATAATAGCCTTCCCATAGAAGGAATTTACAGTGTGTGCCTATAGCATTACATTAAATTACATTAACGTTTGACTCAGAAAAATACCTACCAACCAAGATACTTGCCACAGCTGGAGAAATGGATAATGTCTGGAATGATTAGCTAGGAGGCTAACCTTCATCACAACATAGGCATGGCCCAAATAAAATAACTGGGACTTGTGCCAATGTATTTCAGGAAGAATTTAAGTCAAATGACTAATTATTTACTAACAACAGCTGTTAATTCTGAATGATTTGCAATACCCTAAACGAACATTTGAAGGCATCTAGTGAGATACTTGTGAACTTCACTGCTTTAATATACATGCAGCAGTAATTAATCTCTCAAGACTTAGTTCTTCAGTCCATAAAAGGCTTTAAAAACCTTGGATGAACTGTTTTGGAAGCACTTTTTTACTGCCTCCAAAGTCCCGAGCAAAAATTTGGAAGTGACTTTCTCCAGGCTCATTGGTAGATAGATGCCAATGCACTGATTGATATTCCCAGGCATTTATTCCCAAAAGTGCAGAATGACTTCTTGAAGTAAGAAAATAGCCACACTTCCCATACACTTCACTTTGGGAAGGGACTGGGAAGACAAGATAATGTTGAATTGTAAATTAATGTTAATTAATGCCTTCAGATTTCTGGAAGGAAATGGGAGTTGCACGCTTTTGTTATGGGCCTCAAACAAACTTTTGTTCTTAGATACTGTTGCTGTTACAGAATATCACAGAATAAAGAGCTTCAAGAAGCAGAACTCTAGACTGTAATTTGCAATATAAATTCTCATGGTAGATAAAGTAGCCAGAATAACTATTTGAAAACAGCTAAGAGAAACATAAGAAAAAGAAGAAACAAGGTCTTCCAAAACAGGAGGATTCTACAGACGATCTTACCTCGTAGTTCCATTCCACTTGTGCACACTCACGGTTCCTCAGATCAGGAACACGCATAGGGCATGTATGCCCACACAAGCACAGATTGCCCCACCACTACACCTGGAAGCCTACTTGGGTCAGCTGCCACTAACCTTGCTATTAGGAGGCTTAAAAAGAAAAGGGATTATGCTCACAAGAACTATTTTAATAACAAAATCGTAGTCTTCACTCATGCCAATGTATAATTACCAAAAATCCCCTCCATTAGTGATTCACATCAAAGCATTCAACAACAGTATTTTCCATATTCCATTTCTAGCCATTATTTCATAAAATTTACTCTGATTTTCATCAGTATACCATTCTGTAAGCCTTGAAACCTCTTTCACTATTAATACTCCCACACATTCCATCTGCTAACATTAACTTTACTGCTGATATTAAAGAGACAAAGGTAATACATTTTCTAATAGCAGAGTGAAGTTAGATTATTTAACTTTTTCATTGATTTTTTTTTTTTTTTAGCGTTCAAATGCAAGAAGGATTGAAGGCTGTAATAAACAATTTACTCTGTGTAATTAGGTTTAGAATTTGCTATGGGAATATTAGATGAAAGGAGTTGGGAAGGCTTTCAATAGTTCAGCTTGTATTGTAACAGAAAAGAAGGCTATGTGGAATTTTCATGAATGTATTCCATGCAGGATTATGTTTTCTTGTACATAGCCTCTGCTTCAAGGTGATTAAAGAGTGTTAACAGTACAAAGTCCTTATTGATTTGTGTTTTCTATATTCTGTTTAGATATATGTAGCGTCTTTGTATCATTAAATAATAGGCCCTGTCTGTGGTTAAATGATTTATTTTTATGACTAAGACAACTCTGTTTTAAAATAGATAGTTGAACTAGGGATGAAAAAAAATGTGCATGAAGACATAACATTTTGATTCCATTAGTTAAGTACAGTGAATGTGAAACCTATTTCCATAGACTGTCATTATGTTCCATTGTCATTAAGACACCAAAATAATGACTGAGAACAATAGCTCAACTTTTTAATGATGCAATCAAAACATTTTTTACTATAGCAAAGGCTTGGAAGATAAGGCATTAAGAGAATGACATCAAAATACAAAATATCTGCATTAAAGACTAAGATTTTGGCAAAATATAATCAAGATAAAAAATTGAACAAGACCGAATTTCTAAATAACTAATTAAAAAATAGGTTATATTTCGCATCTTATTTTAGTTACAGTTTGATTATTTTTGTCGAAATTACTGTTGTAATATCAGATGTACAAAACAAGGAGGGTTTCTTTTTGAAGTATACTCTTAACAGTTAATTTCACTTGAGCACAGATAAGCTTCAGCCAGCCACTTTGGAAGATTTCTATTAAATGTCATGCATAATTACATAAAACTTGTACAAATTTATAATCATCATACTTTTGGATGCTTTTGAGATGCTGGAGAACCTCTCAAGCATTACTAGTCTGCTGCTCAGCTTTCCTATTAAGCAGCCAGCTGCCTTGAAATTCAATTTAAAATATGTTTTTCATTCATTTTCCAAGTAATCAATTTAAACTTGAGCAAAAATATTGAATTGACTATGAAGAAATGTGGCTGCTACATTTCATAATAAAATACGGTAATTTGGCATGGCCTGTAATTAGCAGTGGTTTTCTTAAATAGCATATTGCAAAAATTTCACTTGAGAACAGTCTGTTTGGTTTCACCTTCCTTCTGTAAGATTAAGAAAACCACTATATGTGATTTACAAGAAAAACGTTCAGAAAAATGACCAACATTGGGAGCAATGGTATCGTAGTGGTAACTGTCAAAGGTTGTTTTACAAACTAGTAAACTCAAATTTTCAGACTCAAACTCTCTGGTCTCAGCTGGTGTGTAATTAAAAACCTGTGTGTTTGAATTTCATTTGCATTGCTGAATAAAGGGTGATCAGGCTGTCATTTAGTAGAAATATAAGGCTCAGTGTCAGATAAGTGTTGTACAAGTTTAAATATCTTTCTAGAAGGCATAAAATACTATTTTGTCTCAAAACAGACCATCAGGTTCCAAGAAAAGTAGTATGTTGTTTGGAGAATGGATATTACAACATTCTACTGAAATTAATAGTAAAAAAGAAATCCTAACAGGTGGGTGAAGAGGATGTTTTGAGTAAGAGTTTGTATTCAATGTAAGTGAGTATATTGACTGCAAGCAAACATAAGGATGTTTAAATCAATGACCTCTTCAATGACAGAACACCCAAATATGCTGTGCTTACATAAATCACTTGGTAGACGTACTAAAAACCACAGAGAAAATGTCTTTCAGATAGAATACAGGAAGAACAGCCTTCAATTTTCAAGTACTGTTAATGAAAGGCAGTGGCAAACAAAGCTTTATTTTACATGCTAATGTATTTTAAGTAAAATAAGTCGCAGTTCAGCTCTATTCCAAGAAATAAAATAACTGGTTTTCTTGAACTGAATAAACAGTAATGTTGTCAATAGGACTTTTTTTTTTTTTTTTTTTTTTGCAATTGAAACAGTCTCTATAGTCACATTGTGAAGATCCTCAGTGTCAAGAGTAGACCCAATTTTAGAAATTCCTGGGGAAAAGGATTTCTGGCCCTACATTTTGGGGCTCTATTCTAGCTGCAGACCAGACATGCAATGTCTAAAGCCACCATGTAACAGGAATTGCACAGCAGCCTGCTGAAAGCCCAAGGAGAAAGCATGCAACCTCAGCATAGGCTGAGCTCAGTAACATTTCAGCCTTTGAGTAATCTGTTTGGTCTCTCTACTGCTGCCACTTCAAATCATCTTGAAGTGTATGACAGAATCTTTTCCTATTTTTTTATTTATCTCAGCGTACATATGTAATGTTATTTAATCCATCCCACCATGTTTGACTGCCTCAGTCATCACCATGCCAAGCTGCTGTGCAGTTACGCACACAGCAGGAGTACTTCTTGTAGACTAAGTACTTCACATTGAATACCATGCAGTCATCAACTTCCAAATCCTTACAATGCTAGTTCAGAATCAGTTTGGACTTCTGTTTCACCAGAATGCCTTCCCTGACTCCAAGAGTACAATCAAGTACTGAAACTATTCTTCTACTCGATTATAACACACCTGTTACAGAACACAGAACCGTGTAAATCAAACCCACAGTAAAAAATGTGGGGTTAGGATGATCTGAGTCAGGTTAGATAACCTCATAGATTGTAGATTCATATAGAATGGCTTGGGTCGGAAAGGACCTTAAAGACCATCCAGTTCCAACTCCTCTGCAGTGGGCAATGACACCTTCCACCAGACCAGGTTGCTCAAAGCTCCATCCAATCTGGCCTTGAACACCTCCAAGGACGGGGCATTCACAGCTTCTCTGGGCAACCTGTTTCAGTGTCTCACTGCCCTCTGAATAAAGAATTTTCCCCTAACATCTATCCTAAATCTTCCCTCTTTTAGTTTTAATTCCTAACTCCTTGCCCTATCACTACATTCCCTGATGAATTATTATTAGATTTAGATTTAGACTAGATATAAGGAAGAAATTCTTCCCTGTGAGGGTGGTGAGACACTGGCACAGGATGCCCAGAGAAGTCGTTGATGCCCCCTCCCTGGAAGTATTCAAAGCCAGGCTGGATGGGGCTTTGGGCAACCTGGTCTAGTGAGAGGTGTCCTTGCCCATGGCAGGAGGGTTGGAACAAGATGATCTCTAAGGTCCCTTCCAACCTGAACCATTCTATGATTCTGTGAAAAGTCCCTCTCCTGCTATCTTGTAGGCCCCATTTTAGATAATGGAAGGCTGCCATAAGTTGCTATGTAGATGCTGTGCAAGGACTGATTATCTCGACTCATTGCTTTTCTTACTTTCAGATACTGGATGCAGCTGTTCCATGGATTCATCTTAAAATTATGGTAACCTCTTGCCTGATTTTCGTTAGGGAAAGTGCCACAACATGTGAAAATCTGTTACATAAGGAAATAGCATTTCAGCTATCAACACAGATTTCAGGAGAAAGGTTATGTTTTATTCTGACTTGCAGAAAAGACTTTTGCCTGAAAGAATCTTAAACTCAGAGAAAGAAAGATATCTGAACTCCTCCCTACTTTTCTGACATAGGATATTGAAAGCAGCCTAATTCAGATGATGCGCATCTCATACTTTACCAATTTATCGGGAAAGGTACAATATATCCGTAAGGAGATGTAGTGTCTTCCAAAGCCTGATGTTGTACAATGATAGGCTATGTGCAATCACAGTATATCACTTTCTTGTATGATTTTATTCTGTGTAACTATGAACATATTCCCCAATGTCAGCTACAAAGTACAGGGGACTGCACTTCCATTAGAATATCTGCTAAAAAATAAAATATTGAATGGAAGCACAAGGCACTTACAGTTGAGGGTTAGAGTTAGTCAAACAAGTCAATTAAAAATTAAATATTTATTGTAATTATCCTTTATTTTGATATTCTAGTTCTGGGAGTGTGGGTTTTTTGTTTGTTTGTTTGTTTGTTTTCTTAACAAAATCTTTTTCCTGAAATACTTTCCCAAGTCATTTAAGTGTTGTTAAGATGGAGATGTAAAAAAATTCTGAGAATTTCATTTCCAATAAATATTTTGCTCTCTATCTGGACCTTTGGCTTTCCAACTACTTAGGAAAAGATGAGGCTGCCATGTTTCTTATTTTGTTAGAGGCAGCTCATCAGTGGTGCAGGAGGAATAAAACTTTCTACAAATCATAATACCTTAAGTCATTTCCTGAACTATTCAGAAGAATCCAGTAAAAAAGGGCTTAGGTGTTACTGTCTTCTTCTGTCTTCTTTCAAACTTACTAGATTTTTTTTTCCTTTTCTTTTTTTTTTTTGTCAAAAAGTTCTAACTCTAAAGAAAAACAATGATAAAAAATCAAATGTATCTCATTTTTTATAAGTATCACAGCATTTAATTATGATCAGAATGAAATATTTAATTTTATTCATAACAGTTTGATGTTTTTCATTTAGCTCTTATTTAAATTTAATGTCATATTTTAGCGTATTGGAAAACCTTGGTGTAAATGAAAGGATTTTGTTGTAACAAAATGCTTTGACACCAGTACAAAATATCAACACTAGTGTACTTTCACTATTAATGATTTCAAATGATGCATGCAGACTTCCCCCTGATTGATGCATCTTAGAAGACTGATTCCTGCTATTTGCAGATTTGGCAAGGAAGAGTAGCAATTACCTTGAATCTTGGTTAGTGACATCAACTTCTACATAGAAATAGAACTCACATTTCCAAAAAATGTTGCATCTGATACTCTTTCATTTATCTATGAAATGATCCAGATTTCTGGTGTATGTGAGGGTATAAGCCACCTTTACATGAACTGGCACAGGACTTAAATTAGCATACAAAATGTGAGACCTATCAATGTACACAACTGTAGAGATTTTAACTAGAGCTGTACAATATTTCATTTCCAAAATTTCTATTTTGAAAAAAGGAATCTGAGACATTAGGCATTACAGATTCCTAGAGTTAATTCTTACAGAATATTTTCATTTCTCTCTGCTTCACCATGACTGTTAATTACTACAGAATACATTGTAAGTAAAAAAGTGTTTAATTGTTATCCTACCAATTCTAGGATTGCTAAATTTAGACAATCATGGGTACAGTATTCATGTATGAGTATATTTAAATGTGACCAATGACCTGTAACTTCCATGAACCCCTTACTATAGCCACGTTTCTTAAACTTTTTGTGCCTTTTAATCTGCCTGAGCTCTTCTGCAAAGATTAGCCCTGACAGACTCCTAACAAAAGAAACAATGGCCTTTCCCTAAACAAAAAGGAAACAAAAAAAAAAAGGAAAATAAAAGATGCAGCTTTGAGCAGTCTGCCTTTACAAGTGCCAACAACATTTCTTTCAAAGGCACCTGCTGTTACACATCAACTCCAGCCTGCAAAGGACAGCAAGAATGACAGCATCCTTTTTTCGGCAGTGTGAAACCAGAGTCATGAATTGTATACAGATGACTTTAATTTGTGGCATGAAAACAAGCCTGGGTTTCCTTAACCTTCAAAATCATGAGTCATAAACATTACCAATGAGGGTAAGGAGAAACAAACCATTTCAATAGAAATTAACTCGCAAAACATTTGTCATAGAAAAATCCACTGCTTTTTCAGTGTATATAACTGAGCTTGAAGCTGCAGGTTAGACTCCCACATATAGACTGCACAGATTATCAGCCATTAGCATCTTTGCTTCTTCAGTGTTTATCCAGGATCATTTACTTTGCTTTTGCATAGGGATGAACTCTGTGAGAACAGTGCCATCACAACAGTGGCATTTTAACAGTTCCAATTCCCACGACAGCATGTCTGAAAAGATTCTCTTGGTGAGAACATAAGAGTTCATCACCACTGTGCTGGAAGTTAGGATTACTACTGGAGCTGTCAGAAAAGTATTCAAGATTTTCCTTCTTTAAAAATTCTGTTATAATAGAATCCCTAATTCCTTCTTTCCTTCTTTCTTTTTTTAAACAAATAAATGAACTTTTTTTTCACCAGAATTGTCTAAATAAATCTTTTTTCAAAATGTAAATTAGAAGTGATTTTCAGTTTTGATTGGGTTTGACATTCTCATCATATTTGTCCTGTGCTAGAAATGTTTGGAAGCCTGTACTGATGTATAAGTATCCTGATAACCATGATGTGCCTTAGAGCAGGCATGTCCAACCCGCAGCCCACAAATGACATGCAGCCCCACACAGCTTGCAATGCAGCCCAACCCCTGCTGCCGCTGATTGATCATTGTGGCGGTCCTGACCTACCAAGCGGCCTGACCCAGCCCAGCCCAGCCCCAGGTGTGCCTCCATCACTCAGCACCTAGCACCGTCTGAGCTGAAGCCAGGACGTGGGGAGAGCGCAGTGCAGTGCTAACTCAAGTTATGGCGAATAATTTTAGTCATTTTGATACATTGGCTAAACACAGTCCTGTGAACAGTGAAAAATATGCAGCCTTGCTTTCTGTTTTGATGAAGGAATCTGAGAATGTTTCAAGATTGCAAAAAAAAATCTTTTTTTGTTTTTTTTTTTTGTATGTTTGTGGCTCCATTTTCACTCAACATAAATACATTACCCGTGAATTTTCAAATGTTGGCAACTTTGAATTAGGTACTAAAGCTGCAAGTGTTACTGTGTTTGTGTGGCTTTGTCTACTTTTTGAATTTTACGGAGCTGTTTAAACACTTTCCCACGACACCACATCTACAGGGAAGTTTAAAAAAAAAAACAAACAAAAAAGTGAAAATAAAAAGCCCTTTATTTTCTCAATTTGGCTATATTTTCTGTTTGCCTGCACTCTTTTACTATGCAAAGAGAACTTTAATCAGTGGATTTTTGACTGTTGCTATTGCCTTTGCTGAAACGCACCACCCACCACCTCACTGTGCTGACATCCACTGTTTGGTATCCATAAACGTTCAGCAAATGTTGATAAATGTCAGTGAGTGCCATTTTTTCTGCATGGAGGAATTCAGTTCCGCCCCTTTGCTCCATTCCCACTTCCATGTCAGACACCATTTTATCAGACTGCCCCTGTGCTGCCATCTGTCACATGGCAACTAAATGGAATGGGATGTTGGTGGGAAGATTCAACCTCTGCTGCCATACCATCAACATCTGCTTCTGATTCCTGACATGGGCCAACGTAATAAAAATGTGAGGCATTACTTTCGGAGCACCTTTGTTTTGTTTTGTTTGTTTTACAGCTACAAACTTCATAGAAAGCTAGCTGATAGCCTGATGGTTCAGCATGACTACAAATAAAACCAGAAGAGTGCATGATGAAATACACGATTTCTTTCTTTTCCTTTCTAAAGATTCTAGAATTAATGCTGAAATATGTAACATTTAGTCTTGAAAAACAACTGTATCCATAAAAATGTATGAGTATCTAATTACTTTGAAAGATCTCTAGAATTTAAAGGGACTGTTTTTTTTCTCTTTGATTGAAAAGAACATTTACAAAACAACAAGGATTCAGGAAAGTTCAAATTATATAATTTAACCTGATGTGGATATAAATATATTGATTCATAATAATACATCGGCAGTATTGAGGTATATCTGTAAGACTGAAACACAGATTGTGTACCTATTTCTAAAATATAGCAAATAAAAGCCATAGTTTACCTTTTATGTTGTCTTCATAGCTTTGATCATTGCATGAGGCAGCACTTGCTCAGATATATCTTTATTTTCAAAAGACAAAAGTATGAATTTTGCCAACATTTCATTTTGCACTGAAAAAAGGTGTGATCATTCTATTCTTATTATTTATGAAAGAATAATTGGATAAGAAGATAAAAAAGACCTTCTTCCATCAGATCTTTTCTCTCAAATTCACAGAAATAATTTCTAGTAACAAAAGGGAAAATTATACATAAACCTTGCTCAATGTTTAGAATGCTCTGTTATTGTGAAAGGCTGAAATATAAATCTTCAAAGTACTCGTGGGACTAGTTTCAGTAATGGATCATTTTGTGATATCAAAGAACAATTAACTTATTCATTAAAAATTTAGAAACACGTCTAATTTTATTCGTGAACACATCTAACGCTTATTAATTAAAATTTCTCACTTGAGAAAAAAAATAATCAAGTATGAGCTTAAGTGTTTTCTTACATACTTACATCTCTCTGAACTTACTGAAAAGTAAGCAGGTGCTTTCATAACCAGAAATCTTATCTTGACTAGTGAAAATTCTTTTTCAAAATAATGACATGTACATGGTTGCTATATTCAGGATTAGGTTTCTTTAAAAATATGAAAATCTTTTTTTTTAAAAAAAAAAAGTCTACTGTTTATTTTGAGATAGAGTCATGACTGTATTCCATAGACCAGAACATTCGTTTGCTTAGTGTGTTCAAGCTGGAGTCTGAACTTCATGACTCAAGTTCATCTGAGCAAATCAGAAAATGTTATTTTTCCTTGCTAACATAGCCTCATAGTTCAGAATTAGCACAAAGTTGCATTTGCCACTGGAAACAACAAACAGTAGTTTGTAGTTTATGAACCAGTAGTTTATGAACTGTACTATATGTTATCTTTGGCACATGCTAGTTTTTGAACTGGACAATAAACTGCTATGATGGAAATTATCTGAGTATTTTGTTATTCATTTACTCAAGATTTGGTTTTGGACTACAGAAGACCACAGGAACACTTAATCTAGTACATCCTCTGTCACAAAATCACTCTTTTGTTCCCTGCAAAGATTGTGTGGTGTTCAGAAGACGAGGTCCTTTCTTTACTTGCCCATAATTAAGCTCTTATAGACAGTGTAAAGCAAAGTATTTCCGGTCTGTTTCTCAAACTACAGATTTGCTGAACCAATTCAGAAGAAGTTAAACTTTTTTTTTTCTTTTTGTATGGTAATTTACATAGCTCTGTTTTCAATTTTTTAAAACTGTAATTTATTCATATCTTGGACATGATTTTTAATGTTTTGAAAACAACAGTGTTCAAGAATGTCAGCAGTCTATGGGTGTAAAGACATGGATATTTTCTCATCCTTTCTTCTGGCCATAGATGTAACATGTTTATTAACTCCTTTCGGTGCAAATGAGTTGAGTTAGTTTAAAATGCTGTATGCCTGTATGCCTTTTTATCTGAAACAAGTTAACAAGTAATCACAGGGGCACCTCAAATGAAAGACCTGGATGGACTGTCACAAGCAGCAGGTTAAGATGAAGTCTAGTTAGAATCAGGGATCTCCTCAGAAGCCATAGAGAGAAGACAATTCGCAGTCAAGACCAAATCCTTTATTCATTTTGACTAGTTCTCCTTCACTCAAAGAAACAAACAAACAAAAGCATGGAGAAAGGAAAATTAGAAGAATGCAGAAAAACCCGAGCTTATGCACAAGTGGTTCTATTCATATACATATAAGTACATATTTGCAAGCCAATAATATGTTAAAGAACAGAATTAAAGATAAACACAAATTCTTCCCTGCAATATTGGAAATGGGAAATTAAAAAGATCCCTAAGAAGTGCGTATTTAATTATGATGATCAGTTATTTATTTAAGGCCCAAAGAGTACAACAGTTCTTTTTAGTTTAGCTAGGTACAAGGCATGCTTTTATGAAAGCAAAAAGACTTAAAAACATGAAGAGTACTACAGTGAAATGCAAAGAGACATGACCAGATAAATATACCTCCCTGGAAAGAACGCTATTGATTTTTATAGTGTTTGTTCTGCAGGGATTTTTTATGCAATCCTGGCAGCCATTCAAAATCTGCATTTAAACAGAATTTTTTAAAGCGATCATCCTGATCCATTTTCTCAATGTCAGGAAATAAAAGTGTATTCTTAATGAAAAAGGCACTCTAGATATAAAATATTTAAAAGCTTCATGCTAGAACACTTACTGGTTAAAAAAAAAATAATGGGGTGGGGGTGCAAAGGACACTTATAGTTGTTTTTGTGTACCAATGCCAACGAGCAATTCATCCAAGAGAAGAGAGAAAATCAACACTCCACTGCCATCCATCAGACCCACATCTTTTATTGAGGGTGATGTTTGAAAATTATTGATGACTCAAGGTGCAAAGACCGTTTCAGGCTTCCAGTTTCCAGCTCTTGTGATGAGAAGTCACCACAAAGATGTCTGTGCATTGATTTCACCCTGCTCCCTCCTGCTTTCCCCCCTTCCATAGGAGCTATTTAGCTTTTAGTGGGTCTCACTGTATGTCAGATACTAAACAGGCAATGATGCTAGGTGACTAGAACTGTAGAAGCTTACTGTTAAAAATAATCTTTATTTTCTTCACCAAATGTTTACATACCGCAAAGACTTTTCCAAATTCCTCAGTGATGAGTTTTATGATATTTTTTTTTTAAGAAACAGGACAAAAGAAACTCCACGCCTTTCATCCCTCCCTGCACATACTCTGAAAATGTTTGATAGGAAAGCTACAATAAGGAGATTTTGCTCTTTAGCACTTGTTTGCCAATTTAGCTTTTATAGTGTTTTGAAGCTCAAAATTCTATCACATTTGCCCAGATATTTCAAATGGGTCCAGTTACTGCACCAGACTACACTACAGCAGTTCTAACCCCTTGAATTAATGTTAAATACACCAAGAACACTTGAGAGATAACAGGATATTGAATCAGAGCAACCACAGTACTGTTGCCATCATAAGACAGACAACAGAGATAGCTAAAGAGAGTGGAGTGAGAGAGGGAACTCTTTCTCTAGAGCAGCACTGATAGCCACTGACAGTCACACTGAAAGCCTCCACATTTAAATCCTCTTCCCTTTTCCTGTCTCCATCATTGTCCATCCCATTCTTCCCACAATGGCAAACGCTGTGCCTTCGTTTTTTCTTTCTTCTTTCTTTCCTTCTTTCCTTCTTTCCATTCTTCTTCCCTCCTATGCACAAGCAGTGTGGGAGGCTCAAGGACCTGAACAGGCTGCAGTCAGGAACAGAAGGGAAAAGAGAGCACACTGAAATTTGAACTTGTTCAAACCTGTTCTGAGTCTTCAAGATCTGACTAGTGAAGGTATTACAAGTGACATGAGGGAAAAAAAAACATAAATACATCTCACTGTTCCAAATTCCCCACCAGTCCCTTGATTCTCACCCCTTCCTCCTAGCCTCCACCAGTGCCTGCTTCTCCATCTGCTTTTATCAACTCCTCTCTCTACTAACCTGAAAGTGTCCTCCCTCTCCTTTACCACTGTATACTACTGCAGTTACATTGATTTTATACATACTGTGGAAAGCCTTGAGATGCCTCTTGAGGGATCTACCATACTGAGTCTTTAAAGCCCACGTTAAATGCAGAAGCAGTTTGTCTGCTGCTGTCTCCTATCCTTACTGCAAGAGGGATCGTAATGTCATTTACCTCATTTCTTGCCCTACCGCTCCCTTAACTGGGAACTTACATTTTATCTCACTAACCATTATTCTGGAGTTCTGTACAAATATCTCTCTGTGTGTGTAAAAGGAAGTATGAACTACTCTGTGCTGAAAATGCAAGAGAACAGTCTGCCGTATCTTATATTTCATCAAAATGAAACCTACCTCCACACAAAGCACTTCCTACTGCTGAGGAGCTGAATATCTCTGAAGCTGAAGGTTTTCTTTGTGCATGTGGAGAGCCAGTTGTGCTCTGATGAGGAAGTGATGCAACACAGAGGAAAGAAGAAAAAAATTCCCACAAGATAGCAGTGTCATGTTTCCAACTGCAGCATCAAATCTACCTTGCAATGATACTTGTCCCTTGCAAAACCTCTCTCAGGAGTTTAAATACATCCATTCCACTGAAATAAGCTTCAGCCTGAAATACACTATGACATTCCATCCAAGCACATTAAAAGCTGATCCCAACTGTAAAAATGTTATTAACAACAACGGCAGCAAGTGTAATAAGAAAACCAAAGAGTGAACCTTACTTATAAGTATATTTAAAAATGGTTTGGGAAATATTACCTATTAGCTCGGGATATAATACCTATTACATTATTACTTCATGTCATATGAGAAATTTCACTGACAACTGGACTGTAGCTGTATGCATAAAATTAATTGCATGCGCCTTTTTTTGCAAGATCAGCATCTTTATCACATCCAAATACAGGTCTAGTCTCTTTTAGCTATACAAAGTCAGAAAACAATTTCAGCTACAAATAGCAGGGGGAAGAGAGATGTTATGTACAGGCAAGACCTTGGTTTCTATTGCCTTCTTTCTCCCTTAATTAAGGATTCAGGGTTTGCCCATACTTACTTAGAAACAAAACATTATAATATATTCATCAACAAAATTGGAAAACAGAGCTAAAATTTTTCTTATTTCACAGCAGCAAAACTCTTGTCAAATTCTACACATCTTTCCCAAGGAGACTTTGTGTTGTAAAGAAATGGTGAAGAAGACAATTATCCACAGCATTTTTTACAGGACACAACCTTAAGCTTGACAGTAAACTATTTTCTTTTTCTTTCATTTTCTTTTCCATGAGTGACTTCCTGGAGTACAGCACAGCAGGAGATGGGACCAAAGTTGCTCAGTGTCGCTTTGGCAGACAGTGCTGGCATTGTGCTCTTCCTCACTAGACAGTGATTTTTATGCTATGTAATCTAACAGCGACAGCAAGCACAGCAACAGCAGGTTTCTCTTCTGGCACAGGGAATATGAGACAGTTTTTACATCAAATAATGAACTGTTTCTTAAGCTGATTGGTGAGGAAGGAAGCAACAGCTAAAACTATGGACTGTTGGACATGAGACCATTGCAGTTGCCATGTAAATATAATAAAAAGACGGTTCTTTGTTGCCAACAATTTAAAGATTATAGCCTGAATCAATAGTAGTGCTTTCTGAGGCAGAGCTCTGAAAACATATGTGCTAATCAGTAAGCAATTCGAACAGCAGAGTGTAGAATGATCTACATTTTTAAAATAATTCAGGAATTACTTCGGTTATCCCCTGAATAAATGTTCTGTTTTATTTAGCAACTATTTCTTTTACTATTAACGGGATCTTTAATGAGTGAACTTGTATTATTCCAATGTTGCTCTGAACTACACATCCACAGTAGGAGGTTTTGCAAGACCTATCCAGCGGTACGCCATTGGGGTTGCTTAATTAGTTAAATCACAGGAATACAGGGATCCACTAACTCAAGGATTAAAGTGCTGGGCAATCTTTGTAAAATACAAAGCTGAGAGATATTGCTTTTATTCTAAGTAAAGTTAATAAAGTCCCCAAAGGCTTTTTTAGCCTCCCAGCTGGAAGTTCCTCTTTGAGCTGAAATATTGGAAGCAGCTAAGTCTGGATAAGCTCAAAATTTTAAAGAGAGTTTGGTTACACTCATGAGAGGGGAAAATGGGGCTCTGGAGGCACTGGAGCAGTCCTGTTTATGCTTCTCCTCTGAAGCTTGTGATGCATGAAGGGAAAAGAGCTGGTGAATTTGCTGTCTGTGTTCTTTTGGCTAACAAGAACCATGTAAATATATGAGAAACTTCAGAACTTTTATTAGTTAATATTTACTGTTGCTCAACTTGGATTTGTCGGTCTGCATGACCATGGCATTCTTAAAAGTACTTAGTACTTCTGTAACAATAGAGAACAAACAAGAAGATTAAAAGCTCTCCAGTTTTGCTTCATATTTTCTTGAGAAACAGTCTACACTGCGAAACCACCTACCTCAAAATACACAGCACTTAGATCTGACCAACAGGATAAAAGAATCCCGAAGAAATATGTATCCTTATCAGAAGACTAAAAGAAAACAGATATAAAAACATGAATTCAGGCATTTAAGAAATCGTGCTTTGTTTAATACTTGATGTCTCTGAGTTTAGATTGCTTCTTCTGAATACAAGTCTACTCTTAACCTTACATTTATTTTTAGGTGACCTAATCATAAAGCACTAGAACAATATCAGAGAAAAAAAGGCTAAATATGCTGCCTTTGCACACGTAACCTAAAGTAGATTTTTATTTTTTTTTTTTTTTCAGCTTGTTTAGAGCTTTGAGCCTTCAGTGCTTCGTAAATTATCCTGTTCTTGAAAATCCAAAGGGTAGAAATCATTTTGGAAGACATCCTGTGATGGTTAACAGGCAGACAAACGTTGCACGTGTTCTCTTCCTTCTGGTGGCCTTAAACAGAAAGGAAAGCATCCAGGAAGTACACTGATACTGACATTAAAGGCTCAATGAAAGAGTGCTTAATAGTAAATGAATCTGTATGCTTTTTAATCTTTTAGTCTTAAACAAGCATAATTGAAATCTTCTGTCTGGAATACAAACAGACTGTGTTTTACCTCAGTAAGCAGACATGATTACTGCTGCTCTGTCGAAGCGCTGTTGCTTAACTGTCTTGGGCTTTCAAATCAAATTATACATCCTCTCCCTCCACTGCACTGAAAGATGATAAAATAAACAAGGCAGTCACAAAACACACACTCATTCTTTTCCCCGTTGGTCTAGTAGAATCCAAAGGAGGATGAGGTTGAAAAAGAGAGTGGATAAATCCCCCCTGGACCCTTTGTATTAGATAAAGTGAGCTAACAGAGAGAGAAGTGATCACTTTGCAGCAGAGATGAACTTCTCACAGGAAGTTTGATAAATTGACATCATTCCAGGCAATTTGAGGTAATACAATCTTCATGTCTGAACAGTGTAATTACCGGATAAGTTTCCAGCATGCAGAAACACTCTGTATCAATCACAATGAACAATTTTAGCAACCATTTCTTTCAGGTTAGAAGGAGAAAAAAAGAGCAAAAGAGGGGAAGAAAAGCTAAACAGTAATTTAAGCATCCTTTAGCATTAAACAAACTAATACAGCTGGTAGACATATCTACCACTTCAGTCTGAGGCAATGAAAAGGAGAAGATCTGATACAAGTGGGATGGGCTCAGCATGGGGACAGCAGACTGGTGCCAGGTAGGCATGTGTGCTTAGGCACAATCCAGCTTCTCTTCTTCAGGGAATCTCCAGCACTTCTGATGCTGTCAGCACAATCCTGGCCTTTTTCCTCCATCAGTCTTTGCACCTTCCAGGCTTGGCATACAGACATTTTGCCCAGTGTTGTGTGGTGTGACAACAGTCTCTTATTTTTGAGGGAGGTGTGGTAAAAGGAAAGAGCAAAACAACAGAGAGGAGTGGAAATAAATCTACGTGGTGTGTGTATGCACCACAGTCTAAGTTCAAGGAGGTCATTTCTACCACCTGCTCCAAAGAGAGAATTAAGACCAAATCAGCTGCAACCGTAAAAACGAGAACATCTTAGCTCTTGGGCTTTTTTCCTCCCACCCTAAGGGAAATATTTGCCCCACTGACATGCTGGATTAATTCCCAGCTGCATGTTTTCAAATAACTGATCTTTATTCAGCTCCATATCAGGGGCATGAGGTTAATTTTTCAAGCTACATGTAAGGTTGCAATAATTCATTTTTCATTCATAGTGACATTTATCAAAGTGGCAAGAACTGCCACTAAAACATGTACTAATTGACTTTCCATTATTTATAATGTCAGATAAGAGGCAAGCAACAAGAAACGAACAGCTATTTCATTTGGTCCATGCAAAATGTATTTATAGGAAGACCAGTCATTGGGATTGTTCCGAATATACAGTGGTTAGCCATGAATAGGTGCTGGACCGTGTTCAGAAATGTTGCTTGGACTGAGCTCCAGCATTTTTAATTTCCCAACAAATGGGCAGGTCCAGGGATTGTAGTTCTTCCCATGTCAAATTCACAATGGTCTGCTGCATTCAGGCCTGCAACTTAATATGTGTGACTTAAGAGGAACAGGTCAGTCCTGGGCTTGGTTTCAAATCCTGAGGAATATGGGTAAACAGGTACAGATCTGCTGATCAGAATATTATAAAGAATATTATAAAACACATTTAATGCCCATGATAGGATTTTTTTTCAGACCTTTCAGTGACTATGGAAGTTTGAGGATCTGGACAATAACGTGAATGGTGTTAATGAATCTGGGGCAGGTAACATCAATCTTACGTGACAGAATGATATGTTAGTATCTGCAAGCAACCGGAACAAATGCAAGAATGCTTTTTTTTACTGTTACTTTTTGTAATGAGCCTTACTGTTTCTCAAGGAATCAGACAGAGATCACTTTGACTTCTGCAGACTCAAGGTTAAGAGAAAACAAGGAAGCTTTCTATTGTAGGGAGGATAATCTTCTAGTGCAAACTAATCTAAAGGAACACTTACTCAATAAAGCAATTGTAAAAGTGTTTTTATGCCAAATTTTTAATGTATAAAAATCAAACTCATCCTTTACTCCAATCTTAAATTTATTATCTAAATGGAATTTCTTTGCACTGGTTACACAAAGACAGTAATGAAGAAGCCCAAATCTGTGAACAAGTCTAAGAGAAGGTGACAGGGACTGCTACTACAGACAGCAGAGTTTTGGCTACATGATGGGAGATGAAGCAATGCAAGAAAAGAAGCTAAGGAAGACAAGCAGGATTTCAGGAAGGTAAAGTGTCAATGGCTTCAAATAGTTATGAACTGCATGTTAATCTGCTGCTGGAGTTGTGCAGACAGACCATTTCTCAAAGCTTTGGTAAAAGATTTTCTGTTGGACTTTGTATTTAGGGACCCAGCTTCAAAATGCCTGATAAAAATACCAAGAAAATTCATGAGGACATCTCTGCAAGATGGAAATATACATTAAAATGTTCAACAGCGTTATCTCATGTCAGATCTGAATATGAATTATAATAATAGATAGCAGAAAGTGTGGCTACATAGAAACATTTTCTTCACGTTTGTCCACATCACGTAGACCACATCCCTACCTTTACTGTGCTACATTAACCAAATTTCACATTTATAAAGCTAACCAACAAATCAATTTTAACACAATCTCTGACTATAAATGCTTTATATATTCCTAGAACAACTGAGACGCTCTGTACTGATATTGTCCTTGATAAGAAAACGTCTTCCAGTAACTCTTGTCTCTTCTAGATTCTCAGTATTTTGGGCTGTTAGAAAGACTAACTTTTACTTATTGCTTCTTTAAAGTAGCTGGAAAATGAAATGAAGATATACTCTGTTTAGGAGCAGGGACAGAGCTTTAGCATAAAATACAATGACAGAGAATGCAATTACATTGAACTAACTCAGAATTTAACAAAGCACTTAGTAGCAGTGCTCAGGAGACATGCTGTGCATTGAAGACAGGAGAATCATGATTGAAATGACCTATTTCACATCCTCCATTAAGAATTCACATACAGATATCTTTATACATACACATAATTATGTACTCCTATGCATCCATGTGTGCATGAATATATTTCAATTCTCTGTTAGTTTTAAATAATATACAGAAACACATAATTCATGCACTAATAACGTACATGTTATTTGACAATACTAAAATTACAAATAACTTTTACATTTTACAATTAAAAATCTGTTTGCCTTTTGTCGTATGATTACATTAATTGGTGACATACCTGCAATTTCATCATAATCTTAAAACTCAAAAACCTCTAACCTAACAGTAAAATTAATGATTGTTTCAACAGAACTCTCAGACAGATTTCTAAAGCCATATCAAAGATTAGGTGTTCCAAATGCTTTAAGAATCTTTCTCCAGTATCATGTGTGTAAGATAAGATGAGAGCTTTCTTTTGGCATGACTTTTTTTTCACTGAAAAGTTTCAACTGTCCCTGCAAGAACAGCTTTATTTCAAAATTACACCTAGGTACAATGTAACAATGTAAACTTTGAGTTATTGGTGAATCAGAAATAAAGTTTTGCTCTTACTGGTTAAGTATTGTCCTTCCTATATTAAACTGCTTTTGATTTTTGCATAATTTCCATAAATCTCAACACATTTTTGTTGAGAAAAATCTCAAAGAAGATTGTTACAAGACAGTCTAATTTTCTGAATAAAGTTGTTCACTTTGAAATCCTCATTTCACATCTCTTATAAATTTCAAATGTAGCATAACTTAATTCACCTTAGCAGTGTCTTCACTTGCAAAAAGGCTGAATAAACGTCTGGACAGTCTATAATGTAAGTGACGTGATTCAACTGAAATCATTGAAGAGAAAATTCTATTTGTTTTATAGAAATCCTAGAAATGTTTTCTGTTCTATCAACAATGTATCACTTCCTGAGTTACATATCTCCTTCTTAAAGAAAAGTTGTGCTTCAAGGAAAACAGAGGAGACAAAACATTTGGAAGCAAGAAAAAGTGATTTATCAAACAATGTCTGCAGCACTATAATGCATAACATTGTATATATTTGTGTGTATTTGTATTTGTTATGCATGTATTTACATGTGCCTAAACATATATTCATACACACACATATTTGTATGCATATATGTAAATATATAGTGCTTGTATATATATAATTCTACACTTGTATTTTGCATATGTGTTTAGCTATGCAAGCATGTGCACCTTCCTGAAATATTTTATCAAAACAGAAAAAGCTAATTTAAAAAAATGACAGGAATAGAAACTTCAAGTAATGATAACAAAAAATAATTAGACACATGGGGGTCACTCCAGTATTACTGAGGACTGAAAAGGCTTCAGTTGCCTGCCTTTAAAAGGAACACAAAGGAAGACTACAGAGAAGAGAGTATACAATAATAAAAGATATAAAAATCTAAAGAATGACCCCCCTTTCCATTTTCATGTATTGCCAGTACAGGCTGCTACAAAATAAAACCAAGGAACCAGCTTTAAAATTGAAATACATATATTCTGGACATCTAGACTAGGCACTAAACGTCCTTGTCTTATATATCACTTAGATCAAGTGATTGGCCAAATAAATTAAAAATAAGAAAGATTAAGCATTTCTATTGTTAGAATAACCACATTCACGATATATAAGCCATTAGAGCAAGAGTCACACATGGATTTAGAAGTAGATTCTTGCTATGGGCAAGCTCTTCTATAATGGATTATTAGATTTGATCATTCTAATTTTCAGAAGTGCATTGGAAGCTTTTTATTTTTTATTTCTGGAAAAAAAAGTAAAATTGTTCAGTTACATGGAGATCATTTTAAAGTTTAAAACACTGAAATGTTAGTATAGTGGTGAAAAAAATTGGCTGGGTATCACCCAAAAGGTGATAAAATATTAATGTAACCTGTTCATATTATTAAGAGCTAGAGGACAGAAGAACTTTGCAATATTATTCTGAGTTTGAAAACAGGCAAATGACAAGAGATCATCTAATTTTCAGAAGACACATGAATAACTGGATATAATTATCTGGCACCTTGAGAATGAAAATTAACTTCAACACCATTGTTTCTCAGCTCCAACTTTTGACTAGGGGAATGATGACTAGATGTTATCAGGGCAGTGGGGCTATTATTCCTCTCCATTGCTTGAAAGCCGTGCCTATATTATCACAGGGCATGGATCTCCTAGTAGGAACGTTAGGTTCTATGATTTGCTTGCAATTTGCACTGTCCTAATAACTAACTGAACCTGTACCCTCTGTGACCAAGGAATGACAGAATCACGTACACAATCCATCAAGATGCAGACATGCTCAAGACTTATCCAACCATGGTTTGCTGCTGCACTGTGATCAAAAGATGAATGTCCTGAAGCCCAATTAAAGCTCACAGCAATTAACTGGAAGCTTTTAGAAATAAAACTTCAAAAATAAATCATCTGAAGTTGGGAAGAGCACTGAGTGTAGCAGCTGTTACGATCTACATTATTATTAAACCCTTTAGCATGAGAGTTTATCAGGATGGCAATGAGATACATAAGATTTATTTCTTAGCTTTAACAAACATAGTAAATATCCAAGGAGCTAAGAATGGGATGTTTTCACATCTACCAGCATCCACAGGAATAGAAGAAAATATGTCATTTCATATTATTCCATTAATTTATTAAAACAGTGTATTTTGGTCACTGAAAATGTAATTTAATTTTGCTGCACTTTTTACAGAAAAATTTACAGATTGCATCTATTTGAGAGGATTTTGTTTCCATAAAGCTTTCAAGAAGCCAGAGTGCCTGGTAGGGTTTTCTAGGCCACTGACATAATGTGTCTATGCACATGCATGCTTGCATGCATGTTTGGGTAGAGATCAGCCTGTCTGCGCTGAAACTTTTTATAGTGATTCACAATTTCTAGAGATGTTGAAGTTACAGCTATTGAGAAATTACCCATAACGAAAACTGAACCTTCCCCTTTCTGCGTCATCTAGCACTAAAGCCTCATTCTTTTTCCCACCCACCTCCCTCCTAGACTGTGAGAAATATTCCTTAACCCTACAACAGTAAATAACCTTCACAGAGAGTGACCCTATTGCTCTCCCCTGTGACTCTTAAACATTTAATTCCAGGTAAAAATAATAAAATAAAGAAAAAATACAATAGCCACACATTTTCAATATTCCTACACTAGGTACATTACCATTTTGCAGAGCCCTCCTTCCATCACCTTCCGCTGCTAACTCGTATGATAAGTGCCCAATATGCTTTCCCCAATATTTATGTACTAACAGAACTACATTCTATTCCAATGTCCCTTTATGCTGAGGAAGAAGTGAACCATCAATAAGATAGACCAAACAGTTTTAAAGATTTTCATAAACATCTACATGAATTACTATAGATTATTGTCAACCATTTTCAAACCTTTCAATGATCACTTGCCATTCATTATAAAGACATAAATAGAAGTTAAATTTACAATAAAACCCAAATAACTATTTTATTTACACAAATATCCATCTTTGAATGCTAAATCAAATAATGTAATAATTTATTAAATAAAATACTCACCACAGAGTCCTGACAAAGAGCAGACAACGGCAATTAAAAAGTAAACAAGCAAAAAAAAAAAAAAAATCATACAGTGCAGGCACTCCAGTTACATCCATACTTAAAGTCTGCCCAAGCAATTCTGTTATTCAGCAAGAATCACTGCCCGGTAATTAATTTGACTTTCACTGACTGCAAAAGGAACATTTCTTCTCATAACAGCTCTGAACCCAGCAGGTCTACAGAACATCAGTGGACCATGGTTTTTAGTCTGATTAAACTTTTAAGCCCATACTGTGTGGGGCTCACTAACGATAAGGCTTGTAAAATGTATATGCACGTAAAATGAAAGCAGTGTGATTTGTTTGGAGGCAAAACAGCTGTCAAATGTAAAATGATGAAAGTACAACTTTATTCCTTGAAGAGATTATGCTTACTTTTTTTTTTTTTTAAGTACATCTGCATCCTTGAATCGATTTCTAAAATGCTCAAAAATATATAATTATGTTGTTTGGAGTGTTAAGCAATTATTGCCAGTTTCAAGGCTTTGCTACTATAACATGCCTAAGGCAAATATTCTCTGTGTTCATTAATATTGGAAAGAGCAAGTTATAAATCTATAAACTGAACATAAACATCTTTCAAGCTGCCTGCAGTCTTGGGGCTTTGACTAGTAGAAACATATATTTCAGTCTGAGACTGCTTATTTTATTTGCCTCCCTCTGCTTTCATAGTTTATACAGTACTTCTGCATGCAATCATTCATCCACCCATTGCTTTCTGAATTCATAAAAACTAGAAAGGAATGGAAGATGACAACTGTGCATCCGGTGTTGTACACCACTCTCAGTGATACAACTACAATGGAGATTTCTTCTTCTTCAAAAGAACACATGGTACAATCCACACTTTTAACTGTATCAAGCAACAAATTACCAGGAGCTGAATTAATGTTTCTATAACATTAGAGAAATTTAATTTAATCTATCAGTAGACAACCTCATACACTTTGTCTTGAGACAAAGAAGCCCCAGAAAGGCAGCCAAGAGTAATGTAGCCAAGAGCAACAGAGGAAAATCCACAAGAGATCAGATGCTTCTGATTTAGAGCCGCTGTTGAAATAGCACACATCATGTACTTAGGTGGGGAAATTATATAAGTAGATGTAGACAGAGAGAAAGAAAGAGAGATGATGTAGATAGCAAATACAAACTTTTTCTTATGCACCTCCCAAAAAGATTATGTGAAATGACACTAAGAACAGAGAGGTACTCCTGAAGATTTCTATTGCTCCAAAATCACTCTTTTCACTGGAAACTCAAAAAGCCATACTGAATGTAGATAAATGGGTGCAGGAATTTTCCATGAATAAAATGAATAAAGGATGTAAATGCCTTGGTTAAACACAGTCAATTACAAAGCAAACAGCTGTATGCTGCCATCCGTGCAACCTTCAGGGGACCTAAAAACTACTTTACACATTACTAAGTTTCTCAGTGTGCTATTGACAAAGTACTTTGTTCCATCTACTTTCAAGGGAAATTTTTTATACATAAAGAACAGTTATGCCTGAAAGATTTATTTCTGGTAAGTAAAGGATCAGACAGTACAACACACCTGGAAATTTATGGGAATGTCAATGATAAATTCATAGTTACGTAGTCAGTCCAAAAGTAATGCCTCCTATTTATTTCCGTGTAAACTACAACAGATACAAAGAATACAATAACACTATATGATAGAGAAAAATTTCAGCTACAAAACACTGTTTTTCAACATGGTAACCACCATTAGCTATGCATTTTCACCAGCCATGAACAAGAGTCTGCATGCTGTGCTCATAAAAATCTGCATGGCTGTCTGGAACATGGCTTGTCTTTTGCACTGCTATCGCTACTGCTGAAACACCTCACTGCACTCACATCCACTGTTTGGCCTCCATAAATGTTCAGCAAGCGTCAATGTATGTCAATGGGTGCCATTTTTTCTGCATGGAGGAATTCAGTGACATGACTACTTCATATGCACTTTCATGTCAGCCATCATTTTGTCAGAGTGCTCCTCTGCTGCTATCTGTTGCATGACAACAAAATGTAACAGAATATTGGTGGGAAGGTTCAATTTCTATTGCCATACCACCACCATCTGCCCCTGACGTAGCGGGCCAACATGCTAAAATAGGAGGCATTCGTTTCAGAGCAGCTCTCCTATATTTCATGCTACAAACATGAAAACCCTCCTCAAACTAGGACAAGAGTTTAACCTCAGCAGTGACTGTGATACACTGGATGTTAGCATTTCTATCCACAACTGTAAAACAAGTAGAAAAACAAAACGTCCCAACCCAAGCTAGAACTAAGCTTGCTGTGCCACACACATCCTACAGGGCAATATGCTGTCTTGAGGAATTTACAGATTGAATGGTTGCTGCAGCCATGAAGCCAATGTGCAATTTGAAGTAAGAATGGCTAACTTACTGACAACATGAACAGATTGGTTACCTTTGCTACTTTATGAACATCATAACCTGAGTGAATTAGATTGTATTTCAGATTCAAAGCAAGAATAAACTGCAAATAAAAGTAGCCAAATCAACAGCATATAGTAGTTCTCTGTGACATGTTAAATCTCTTCTGCCAAACATAGCTTCAGCAGCCTTTCTAGGCTGCATGTGAATAAATACCTCAAGTCACAAATATACAGTAGCTACATATTTCATCCGGCATGTGAACAGGATAATAAAACCAGACTAGAAGAAATTCTCTAATTGCACCTCTTTCATTTGCTGAATGGCTTCAAGTGAAAAGTGTAAATTTACACTTCACTTCATAGATGTTATGTCAGTACTTTCAAAATAGTATGCTTGGATTCTTATGATCTTTATGAATTTCATAGAATCACAGAATAGTTTAGGTTTGAAGGAACCTTAGAGATCATCTTGTTCCAACCCCCTTGCTATGGGCAAGTGTTATCGGTTGGCTCAGCAGATAGCTGAGTTCCACACAGTTATTCACTCACCCTCCCCCCTCCCCAAATGGGACGGGGAGAGAAGTAGAGAGATATGCAGTAAAACGCGTGGGTTGGGATAAATGCTATTTACTAAAATAGTAAAGAGATCAAAAGAAATAACAGTACATATATATATAGATATATATATGTACAAAGAGGATACGCAGAGCAAGGGCTCACAGCCACTGGTGACCCTTCCTCCCGGCTANAATTTCTAACACGTTATTCATTCTCACTATATGAAACAAGAATTTGCAGTATAACTTAAAGGTAAAGATTTAGTTATCAAATGGTGTAATAGAAAGAAAGGCTCAGGATTCAAAATTCAGAGGAAGATCCTGGTTTAAAAACACTGATTTTTACCATTAGTGGTACTTTAGATAAAAGGATATTAAAAAGAAAAAATATGGCTTTATTTTAAGATATGACCAATTTCACTTAAGAAAATTTGTGCTCAGATTCCTTCTAAAACAATGTGCTGGTCAAATTATATGTGCTGGGGCAAATTACAGGTCAAGACTGAGAAATTAGAATGCAACTGAGAATCTTTGGAATATCAAAATAAAAAGACAAAATTACATTAAATATCATCTTTAGCATTCTATAAAGGAATTAATCATTTTGAAATCTGTCTTCCAGTTTGCTGGAAATTGATGAATTCTTACAAATAAAAGTTGTATTAAATCAAATCACTAAACCTGCAACATCCTACCTATGCACTACTGGACATCTTTCAAAACTGCTCTTCATAAGATAGAACAAAAAGGTTTAGCTTTCTATTTAGATATAAATGCACATTATCTGCTGGTAGAACAAACATTGAAAACAAAGCTGTAATAACAAAAATGCATCTAATGCTGTTTTTCCTCATCAAAACTTTCTGTTTAGTCAAGCATTTTTTGTCCAATGCTTCTAGCTCATTACCTCTTCTCATTACTAGTTCAATAGATCCAAATACCATTTTTAATGAAATGAACATTTATGGAATTTACAGTGCAGTGGTACAAGCGTTACATTACACATACTGCATACCTTCACAAAAATCTGAGAGCTTAGGCTGGCAAAAGCATCTGCTCATTCAACTTCTGCAGTTATCCACTGCTAATCATCCTGGCAGTCTTCCTTACCTTCCTTTTAGCAGAATCTACTTATTTTCTGAGCTTGCAGGAATCCGTATATATGTTATTCCACAAAAAAGTGAACCACTGCCAGAAGAACATTAAGTAGTTCCTCATTTGTCTTAACAGAAAAAAAATAGGGAGAAACCTAAATATCACATTTGTTGGTAATCACCTGCTTATTCTCCCCTGCACAACAGTTTACAGAGGCAAGAGCTGAATCTCAACTTTCATGAAAACAGCCAGATTCACTCATCTGTAACTGCTTTGCAATTGCTGTTACAGGATGTAAGTGCTACATTTGTATATCTGGGGGAAAACTTGAAGCAGCACAAAGGTCCAACATAGAGCAAACACTTTTGGGTTTTGATTTGCTCTCTTACTCATCTGCTCTAAGAAGCCATCGATGCTCAAGAGATAATGCAAAATTCATAACATTTTGATTTGAATTACAAGGGCAAGGGAAATGTAGGGAAAAGCAGAAGCACATATGCAATGAGAAGTTCAATTTAAACTGGGAAATAACACAGTGCATTCATGAGGCAGCCTACAATGCCATAGTTTTAATAGCATAGAGCATGTATTCAAGGAAGGAGGGGCATTATGAGAAATTAAATTAATAGATGTGACATTAAAGAGCTAGTTTAACAAAGTTCAAAGAGAAAGCCAGGTGATTTCAATGGAATTTGAAAAATAAATCTTAGGAAACAGATGAAATGACTGAATCTATTTAATAGATAAGGACAGTTAATCGGCAGATATTTTCAAAGGATTTGCTATTGCTGCATCTGTTAGATGTGGAAGGGTCACAAGAGGGAGAGACTAAGTTTCTGAGAACATACTAGGATGAAAGCAATCCAGGTAGCATGGCTTAAAAGGAAACATATTTAGAAACATGAAAAACATAAAGAAGTGACTAAAAGACAATGCAATCAGATTGGAGACATTAAGATAATAAAAACAGTGGAGGGAAAGATTTGCTTTCAAAAAGAAGCCAATTGCTCATTAAAGACAGATACATAAAATCTCTTGCTGAAGAGTTCATTCTCAAATAAAGGAATTTAAATTCCTTGAGAATGGAATTAGAAATTGGCAACATCTGTTACTATAATTATTGCTTATTACCTGTATTATGATAGTGCCTGAGGCCCCAATTAAAGTTTTCGTCATTATGCCAAATACTTATAAATACATGATAAAAATCACACTCCAAAGACTTTATGGAAAGAAGTAGATAAATGGGAATAATCATAACCTATGTTTTATGGTTAGGGAATGAAGGGAGAGAGGTTAACTGCCTACTCCAATTTGAAATTTGGGATTTAGATGTCTAAATTACTGATGTGCTTCAGAAAATTTTACTTGGAATTGCAGATGAGAAAACAGTGTAGTGAGGAGGGAAGGTGGTTCACCAATTTATTTCTCAGCCACTGTGATTGCATTAATACAGTGGCTGGATTTTTCTGTTTCACTCCTGAAAGCCAGATTGTAGAGGATTTCCCTGATGACCATGAGCTTGCTCTGAAGAGGAAGTACGGGTCAGGTTTCAAATATCTCTGTAAGCCGAGGAGAAGGGTTAAAACCAGGATGTTCTCTGCTAGCATTGTACAAGCATTCTGGGAGCACAAGAGGCAAGACTTTGAGGGAGTCTCCAAAATTAAAAGAAAACTCTAGTTTAATAACCAGATAAGTCCAGCTATGCAAAGAGTCCTTTCTGAAAGAAGACCCTTATTGCGATCTGGAGAATTTTCAGATGAATGTAATGAAATGAATACTTGCTCATCGCCTATCACAGCAGATCATTCTGCAATTGTAACCAGTAATGCAGAAGAGCTCTATCAAGCTGGACAGCAAATAGAAGTGATTGAGAAATTATCCACAACTACTGTTTGGGGGCAGCTGCTGTAACACATTTTTAAAGAAGTGTCTCATCAGTTCCTACAAAAGAAGATTTCTCTAGGAGTGAAGTAAAAGGAAAAAAATAAAAACATTTAGGAAGAAAATTTATGGGTCTTTAAACAACTATTACTCATGTTGGAAATGCTCAAGCATTGTTAAAATACCTGTTCTCTCCAAGCAAAACCACATTGGTATCATGAAGCCTAAATCTCTTTTAAATGAGGTCTGAGCTCCTAACATATGCATTGCTGAAGTTAATTGGGCACTTTCTAAAATTTTCTATGTACTACATCTACTAATTTTTGTCAGGGGCAGTTAGATCCTGTATATATATATCTATACAAAGTATTTTCTGCACTTTTAATAAGACATCTAAATTCTCAGATCCTCAAAAGGAACTATGTATCATGATGATGAGCCAAACTCATTTTCTTCCTTCTCCTTCCAGACCTAGGAAGGGAGTTCATGAGCCCAAGCTGGATGCTTTGGTATAATATAAAATTAACCGAGGTGTGGATGTCCAGGAAAACAATTCACAGTAGTCAGCTTCCTAAATAGTGAAATGCACAAGCCAGGCAACAAAGAAGTTCATAGACAGAGATGCTCCGTAACATTGCTTCCTGCTTTAAAGTGTCTAACTGCAACCCAAATTATGTGCTTATGTGAAAGTGAGATTCACAGCTTGGAATCCCATCTGCACTTAAACTGGAAAATCGATTCACTCTTTTCACTAAAAAGCTGTCTGTCAAATGAGGAGGAGGAGAAAGGAATTTTAAAATAGACTAGAGATTACAGCAGTTTCTAAGGAAACCGAGGTCAGTGCCCTCCTCATGCAAAATGAGGTGAAATTCAAACCTCTTACCTTCCACAGGAGTGCCCCTCTGCTACTTACCTCCTATACCTAGGGCTAGGCCTAAGCCTAGTGGTAAGACATGTCAAATACAGAAAATACAAAGTAGATGCTGTATGGTAACTGTCCAGGTGCACACTCCCTAATCCCATTAAAAAGTCCTCTGAGGCTGTAATTCTAATGCTTTGAGGCAATCATTTGAGAAAAAACTGTATCTGCTACTGTTTTAATGCTCAAATTTCAGACAAAAGGAGAGATTAGGAAAAGGCTAACAACACAGAGAAACTGAGCAAATGGTAGGAAAAAAAAAAACAGAACCCTGACAAAATTCCCAATACATAAGAATAAGACATTCTTGCCAGGAACAATACTCAAAACACTGGAACAACAAATAAAGATTTTTGGCCCTCTTTTAGAATAAAAATATACACTGAGAGTTATTCACTGTTTAATTAACAACTGAGAAATTGAAGAGGAAATAAAGCTGAATAACTTTACGTTTTCCCATAGAGATCTTAAACATACACTAATAAAAAACTGAATGACATGCTGAATATGTAAAATCAGTTTTAAAAATAGTTGAAATGAACAAGTCTACTTTCAAAGAAATGCTTCTGTTAAAATTGCATATCCCTTGTGTTGGTTTGTGTTCAAAACAGTAATTTCTAGAGTAGCAGAAAAAGAAGTACATATATACTGATGTTCAACAAGGCAAAGCACTAACAGATGTTCCAAGATGCAAGGCATACAAAGAAATATGAAGCTGAAAAGGGGATCATAAGGTGTTGGAGAGTACCAAAAGTTAGGAGAGAAATAAAATAAAGCAAGATATGCAAGCAGTATAGAATATGAAAAAAAAAAATCAGAAACAAGAACCCTAAAACTGGAGTATGATGATAACTAACAGATTTCCAAATGTTGATAGTAAATGTCAGACCCTTGCAAGTGGCATTAACAATATGTTAATAATTGCTGGCCCCCAAAAGCAAGAGAATCCTAATCCACTTCCATGTGAAACAACTGCATGAAGAACAAAATGCTTCATCCTGAATAAAATGCTTCATCCTGAATAAAATTTAGAACAGACAATTTGCAGAAGCTCGAGGTAAGAATTGGGGACTGGAGCCTGGGGAAGGTGCTTGGTCTCCATGTGCTCACCTGGAGCAATGTTTGCATGTTATGTTCTGTGCATGTTTACAGTAAGTAACAGTTTTGCTTTCCAGCCTTGGAGTGTTTGTGTATTAAACATGGAACTTAGTAACTGAAACAGAATTTACTGCAAGACAATGAGTATGAAATGCCACAACACTGCTTAGATATAAGTAACCGCTACTATGTAGTTGTCACTGATTATAGATGGGCCCACTGAAAGTCAATGGAGTTTTCCTTATTTTTATCTTTTATCACATTTTCTGCTCCACATCAGCCTCAGACAAATTGTGTTCTTACTTCTGAAATTCTTACATTCCTTGGAAGCAACCTACTTAAAGCCAGCTTAGCTACAGATGTCTTTTTAATGGCTATGCTCTTAAATACAAAACCAACAGTGACTGTAAATAGCATCTGCCTGTCATTAAGCAATAAGATGCTGCACATAAAGTGAAGTTCAATAGGAAGAACTCCTACAAGCAAGGAAATACATTTTTTAGCAAGAAAGAAGCATGTCTTCTAGTCTCCTAGCATTTGGTGGCAGATCTAGCATTTGCTTAGAATGTGTTGAAATATGACACACTGCCTTATGGAAAAAGCCACACATGCAAGACCTTCAGCAATTACAACAGGGAAAGCGTGTCTAGAAATTTCCAATTAATAATCACATTAGAGTGTTACATTTTGTTTTTAAAGCCAATTTGCTAGCATTGTTACAGTACTTATTGTGCATTGTTGAATGCTGATTACCGAGTTAATCCGTATCACAGTAACCTGACATCTGAAACGCCCTGACAACGGCTGCACCAATACCCAGCAACTATCTCGTATCTGCAGTTTTCTGTAATAACTAAGATGATACAATTCAAGGTCTTTACTATTACAGTTACTAAAACCACAGAGAAAAAATAAAAGATAAAGTTTCAAAAGGAATGGAGAGTGGAATGAGTAATATTCCTAAATGTAAGCAAAGATTGTAGTTCACTCTAAAATTACATGATGGTAGTTCATTTTGTCAAATATTGAACTTATCATGTGAGCAAGTCCTTCTCTTTATTCTTAGTTGAGTAAATCAGCTGTTGTGGATGTCTGAGTTATTAAAAATGATTAGTTTGTCACTTTTTAACCGTAAAAAAGCTTAGAGGTGGTGGCTTACACCTCTAGCAGAGAAGCAAGGAAGTGTACAAAGTCTGCATGAGTGTATTTGCCTACTCATACATAGGAAAGCACGAGGTATTTTCATCTCCACTTTCTGTGTGGTGGACACAAGGCATATTCAGATGGTGCCAGTTGGTGACCTGGAGGTAGGAAGTGTGGCTTCAGACTGTACTATAACCCTCTGCATCTACCAGAATAGACATACCCCTAGAGGCAGGTGTGTGGGCCTTTCTCATTCAACTTGACATAAAACGTTATTTTCTGGTTTGCTTGGAAATAAAGATTTGGTTACCTAAATGTTATATAGTCTTGTTTACTGCAAGAAACTACTCGTTAAATACTAATGTTCACTGCAAACAGGCAGATCTCTCCAGATCTTTACCCCATTGTTTCTATCCTCACTTATTTTACATGCTCTAAAGCTATTGAATGATATCAATAGGTAACAAGTCATTAAATCAGAATAAAGATCTTATATTTACATATATACATGTATATGTAAGCATCTTGCAGAGATGATGATGCTCTAACATGCAGAATGTGGATGTTACTCAGTTACAGGGCATTTAGAAGTTTTTTCTCACCTTTACCAATTTCATTTCATTAACAATTAATGTAATTTCTGTGAAATATTTAGATAAGTAATTGTTTTGCCATTTTTAGAGTTTAGTATGAAATAATGTCTCTGAAGAACAAATAAGGGATAGATAGATACAACAGCAAATCAGACACTAAATCTGCAAATTAAAATTCCTTATTTTTTATAAATCGCGTGACTGTGACTGACAGAGCTCCTAAGGTCATGATAGTCACTGAAAAACACTGAGTTTAAAAATGTGATATATTACTCTACAATGTAAGAGACAAAAATCTAATTAAATAAATTTCAGAAAAAAAGATATTTTAAAAAATAATAAAAACTGTGCAAACCATTGGGGAAAAAAAATCAAAAACAACAACAAAAATCGAAACATTAAACAAAAGTTTGGTATTTAGTTTCCAGCAAGAAACCCTAAAAATAGTTAACATAATGCAGTGCAGGCTCACTATGTTATTATTCTATTGTCAAAACTCTCTTTTCTTAGTTGCTAAACATTCATATCAAAAACTTCTTCAAGGAAATGTCAATTTTAGAAAAAAACCTATGAAAGAAAAATTATGGAAGTTCACAACGGAGTTTTGACACAAAAATCTCAGCAACTGAAACTCCTTACTTGCAGTTAAGCTGGAACACTTAAGTTCCCGAATCAAGAACTTCTCTCACTCTCTCACTTGTAGGAAAATGTTTTGACTCCAGAGTAGTTATTTTGGGACAGAGATCTTTTTCTGAATAAAGATTTTTAAGGAATCATCCAAATAAGGACAATGAAGAGAGTTTTGATTGACGTGAAAATGAGTGTTAAATGCAATCAGAATTTTCATTTGTCTTCTTGAATTGTTTGCTGTTTTTTTTGTCTATTTTCTCGTTTTGTTTTCCAGAAAGTTAACAGCTGCATCTGTTCTGTTGAACATAAACATATTTAATTATCTTTATCTCATTTCTTATAGATAGAATTTTGGCAAAAGGCAAACCATCATGTTGCCCAGCACCATGTTCTAGATAAAATATTTTAATCAAAAATATAAAAATGGTTGGAGAAGTGCCTGTGAAATGATAATACTACTGCCCCCTCAGTTCTCCCAACATTTCATCCTATGAAGTTATTTTACTCACATGACATATTAATATCAGTCCTATATGGTAGGGCTTTGCTTTGCGAAGAGAAATATCCAAAGGCACTGTGTTCTCTCATGCATTTGAAAAACGAACACTCTGAGAGTACACACCAGAGCTTACATGCTGCTTCTACAGAACACACATGCTTTTTCTCCAACTTTTTTCCTTCCCCAGTGTTTGATAGATAAGGGGTCCTGTAAAATTTATGGCTTAGTCTGCCTCTGAAAGCTGTTGCAGTGCTACCTTACAGATTTATGTCCTGAAAGATCTGCATAGCAGCTTCCTATCCTGCTTTGAGAGGACAAAGTCTAGCAAGTTTTCCACAGCTTCTCTGACCTTCTCTGTCCATTCCTTCTGTGCAAACAATTCATCTTCTCCCGTGCAGTCTGCAGGCAGAACTCTATTGAGCTAGTTGACTGGTGTCAGGGATTTCCCTAGCTAGCTACCCCTTTGCTCTTTTCTCTGTGCTGTCACAGCAAAGAAATGACTGTATGGCAGGCTAAGGCTGATATTTTGTTCTGAAGGGTACAAATTGGGCAGGAAAGGAAAAAAAGAGTATCAGTCTGCTTGTGTGTAGATTTTGAGGAGGGGAAAAATCTCTGACTGTGCCACATACAAAAGGACAAAACAAGCCATCATTTTTGCGTTGATTAAAGTTTAGCTATATTTGAAAATATACTATGCTAACAAATTACCATATTTGAAATAATTTAATATTTTTGTGAGTCCTGACAGGCTTTAATTGGAGTATAAAACAATTTTTAAAATAGATTATCTTGTTTGCATGGCATGGTATCAAAGCTGTTGGTGAAGTATGCTGCATGTAACAAGGATAGAAATTTTTGAGAAGTATCATATTTGTTACATCTAACATAAAAGATGGGACCAAATCAACACTCAGCTTAAAAAAAAGACGGAAAGGATCATGCCGCTATAATATGGCTATATTTTAATAAACCAGAAAGATAGGTTCTAATTTATATAACACTCGGTTTTTCACACAAATTCTGGATTTTTATCCTTTTTAATGAAAAATGACACAGGCACAGTGTGTTCATGCATTTGCATGAAGTTCAAGTTATTATAAACCCTCTCTTATCCACTACAAATTTAATGAACATTAAAAGACAAAAGAACAAGAGAAGTATAGATTAGTTATATCTGCCACAGAGCTTAGCTTCATTTCTGTACTCAGTAACTTGAGTCCATTGGCTTTCCTACACTTTATTCGTTACCTGTGAGTTGAATGCTAGAATAAATGTTTCTGTTTAATGTGGCTGACCCAAGAGAGGTGGTACTTTTATAATAAATGTTCCATATTTATTTATCCAACTGAACGATAGTGGCTGAATTCTGATTTTTTACCCTTATAGCACTGCTTGCTCATAGCAGTTCAGAAGAAGGGTATATAGGGTAAATAAAATAATTTAATAGACACAGACAGAAGTCATAAGAATTCCCTGTTCTAAAAAAGGTATTTAATCTTAACTAAATCCATACTTCTTCTTGTTTCAGCTGCCTATGTTTCTAGTCAATATGAAAATTTGAAGTTGCATAAGAAGCTGGAAAACATGCATTGTTTTAAAAATAGAACCAACCAAGTAATATTTCTGCTCCCTAAAAAGAAAAATCATATGAGATGGTTGATGTAAAGAACTAAATAAATCACCAGTAACAGCCATACAGAATCTGTAGATCTTTAGGGTTACCAAAGGTTATAGTTTCCAAAGACATTTTGAAAAATCCCTCCAAACCTAGATCCTTTCTATAAAATAACTGTGCTTTCTGGAATTAAATAAATCTACAGCAAAAGCCCAAGGCTGCAATTCTGAAGTTTTAGAGTATGAACAGTGAAAACGCTTCTATACTGTTCCTCATACCTCCTGCTATATCTTTTTCTAAGATTAAAATTAACATGCATATACATGCTACTGATATGCATCTTAATATCCATATGCATGCCATCCTAATTTCAACTGATAGTAAATGCTATATAAAAATATTAGGCACTGACTTGTAATGGTTTATAGCAGGTGAGAGCCTGGTAGTGACACCGCTTTTGTGCACTGTTTCTGTGATTGTGATGACTCTGTGTTCCAGTGCTGTATTGCACTTCATCTCTCCCGTGCATAGGATGACAAGCATGGGTGGCAAGAAGTGCAGGAACTGAGGGAGGTCAGGATGTCAGAGCTGCAGTCAGCAGTGTGGGTCCAAATGGCAGTGTTGTACAGTAACAGAGTAGTCACAGTCAGACACATGAGCCCATCAGTCAGCATCAGAGGAATGAAGTACCATGTGGGACCTTGCTATGGTGATGCATGACTGGAAGAACTAGCTGTCAACACTTGCAGAGTTCAGGAACCATGTACTAATTAAAATGACTAGGGAATAAATCACTATCCATTAAGTTCTCCTGGTGATGCTTAAGACTGGAAAAACAAAACAACAACAACAAAAAAAAGACAACTCGCGTGAATTCAATATCTTAACCATTGACATTTTGCAGAGAAATCAAAGGAGTTTGTAAAGTGATGCAAAATATAAATCCTTCTCCCCCATGTAATTTACATTTACATGGAAAGTTTAAGATGAGGGCTATTCTTTTGACCTTATGTTCCAATTAGACAAAGCCTAGCAACACATTTTGTCAAAACTGAGCATCAGAATACTGAAAACTCTGGACAATCAGATGTATAAATGTACAGTTAATGCGTCTGGAAATCAAGGAAATATCCTAGGAGACATATTTCAAAAACATCTTTAGCATGAGGAGAATTGAAAACAAAACAAAAGACACAGACTAATGAGTGCTAATTTTCTGCTTATAAGCAGTGGGACAGTTAAACATTGTCTTCAGAGAACAGCATGAAGGTATCCTACTCTCCACCTCTGCCTGTGCTTCAGAGTGCCACACACAGAGTGTTCCCAGCACAAACTTGTAGGTCAGGGTAGGGAGAAAAGAATTTTTAACCCAGGTTTATCATTGAAGAAACTATAATGCACAACTACATTTTGAGAATATATTCTTGAAATTATTTAACTTTCAATCAGATACACTAAGGGGAAAACCCACCCTGTATACTGGCCTTGGAATTGTGGCATCAGAGGCTTGAAGAGAACAAATTCTGAAATCTCTTTATTAAAGCATGCATTATAAATAAATGCATGTTCAATCATTTGAAGTGAGGCTTCAATTCCTGCACAGTTAACCTTGAAGGAAGGACCAGAGCAATGTGCAGACCTCATTACTTCTCTGCTGTAAGTTAAGAAAGATTCCCTGGGGAAGGAAATGTATATGCGGCTGGAAGGGCTCTGAAAATCTTTTTGCAGCATAGACACTGTGGTTGGTGTTACGTCACATAGCTCTAAAATGCCTGTACTAACTCACCAGGTCAGCCTAAGGAAGATGCTACAGTTTAGGCTTGCCCTTAGGACCATCTATATTATAATTCTGCCCCTAGGCCGCAGATCTTAATTCAGTATAGATAAAAGGGAAGAAAATGCTATTAATTTCAGCATATTTCAACCATTTCAACATAAAATGGGATATAAAGACAAGCCAAAAGAGTAAACTATGTTTAAAGTAGCACCATCAACTAGATCTTCAACCACACTTATTTACATGCCAGCCAGATGCTTATCATCAGCATCAGCTGCTTTGCCTTGTTTGGCAATCACAGGAATACAGAATCATAGAATGGGTCAGGTTGGAAGGGACCTTAGAGATCATCTTGTTCGAACCTCCCTGCCATGGGCAAGGACACCTCCCACTAGACCAGGTTGCCCAAAGCCCCATCCAGCCTGCATGTGGCTCTAAGCTCATTCCACACATGAGATATAAACCTGGATCCACAGCCATACCAAGAATTGTGGCCAAGCAGAAACAGAACACAGAAATACAAGCATATATATGACTAAAACTTCAGAATTCCCAATCTCTTTGGATAAATTGCATATCTATTGAACTGTTAACAGCAACCTCAATTATACACATTATTTTCTTAATGCCATGTAATCAAGACTCACACACCTTCAGAAGAGTTTTATATAGAAGTACATGAAATTTGTCTGCAAGGTTTTGTTTTACCAGCTATATGTTACTTTTAGAGTTTAATCTATTAAAGAAACAAATTAATGACTGGCATCTTGGACGGCTGGTACCATAACGTATCTTAAATCCATCAAGCATTTTTACTCTTCATACGTACTGCCACAAGCCTTTAATTTGATTTACGAAGACATTCCTTCTAGAAGTAAGATGTTTAATAAATGAGTATAATTATGTCTCTTTTCAGTAAAGTACTCATTCTCTTTGTGCAAATATTAATACGAGATGTCTGTTATATCACCTTCCTCAATTGCAACAAAAGTTAAGATATGAAATTCATTTGAAAAACAGAAATAAAACCTAGCTACCAATTACTTGTTAGTATTTCTGTTGCTTAAAGGCCAATTGGATAATTTATGGCTGAAAGAGATAGCAAGGAAAGGAGTACAAAATAACATAAAGAATTGATAAAACGCTCTTAACTTTCAGGAAATCCTCAACGTAAACAGTTTTCCTCTTAAGGTTAACTGTTCATGGTGCTTTCCCAATATACTCCCAATATTTTTGATCTTTAATCATTACGGAAGAATAAGTGTTTTTTTCCAAAAGAATGCATGTACTTTATTTCATAATGTGCATCATTTTAAAATACAAATGTAACCTTATATTTTTTCCTATGTTTATTTGCATTTAAAATAAGACATCAGTTTTGTGAGTAGATTCAGCAGTTTAACATATTACTAATACATAATAAACAATATAATCTCATGTTCTGTTTTTCAGTATTCAGATGAAATATTTCTTTCTTAAACGTACATTTGTTAAGTAGACAGTGTTTAAATATAACTATCTTATTCTCTGTGCAGCTATTTCTAAATACAGTGAAAAATGCAAATCACTTATTTTTAATCTCTTTCCACTCTCTCTTCATCTTCAGAACTAGATCTAATGTACCTGTCAGTCATAGTAGATGCTAACAATCAACTCACTGCCAGCTATTCATTTCTTTCAAATTCTAAAAGGTAAAGCGTTATTGTGTATTCAGTGAAATACCACCCCCTTTTAAGAAATCATACTCATTGAAAGTTAATAAAATCCTTTTCGAAGGCAAACTAGATGTTTCAAGAAAAAAACAAAACCCTTTCCATATAAGCACATCATCGTCCCTCAGATTTTTCCTGTCACTTTCTCATTCTCTCTTCTTTTCTAATTCAACCTACACTGACTTTCCTTCACAAGTATATTAACGGCAACTGGAGATACACAGTTGCAGTTCTTGATAACCACTGTTTCCTTTTAAAATAGGTGCTAGGAGATTGCTTCCATGTAGAGTACAGTTAGTAGACTAAGCAATTCTGTAGTATTGTAAGGATGCCATACTGATGGAATGACAGCATTTGACTAGCAATAGCTCTGCATCCTTTGCATATGTAACAGGTTTCAGGTCACTAAGCCCCTAACCATGATGTATTTAGACACTGTCCCACTGCTTGCCAGTTAATTGTGCAGTTAAGTAGTTAACTACAGTCAGAGATAGCAGATGGAAGGTTGCAAATAGCTAAAAATTGTAAATGAAATCACATAGTGTTTTCCAGAGAAAACTGATTTCTGACTGCTTCATAAATTACTCTAAGTTCAGTTTCTTTACAATATGTAGTACACAACAGTATGCTATTTACCCACTGAATGAAAATATTTTGCATGGAATGCAGCAGGAAATAATTTAAATAGGCACCCTTATCTTTAGGCATCTTTCACTATCTTTCAAAAGACAGCTATCATTCAAAATCTTGTTCCAGTTCCTTACAACTTCTACCAGACTTCATAAAAGTTCCAATGTAATTCAAAGGGTATTTGCAATGCTGAATTTCCTGTGTTAGAGGAGGTAAGGCTAACATATCAGAAAAGTCACATTCAGACGTATCAGAAAAGATACAAGTGAAGAGTCTGAACAGGTCTTTCATCAACGGATTCTATCAGTATTAAAACATATTGATACACTGATTACACTAACAGCTTTTTTGAACAGAAGAGAAAGATTCTTCAGTCATGGAAACAAGTCAGTAATACTTCTGGAAATAAAATTTTCTTCTTTATATGGCTTTTGGTTTGGATTTTTAACATAACATTTTAAAAGTAAAAAAAAATAAAAAAGATTAACATAAGAAAACGAACACATTTTGGATGACCCAATGTAATTCTTTTTATACATAAAGGGAAAAGTAGACACATTCAAGTTTCTGTTATTTAAAACAAATGCAAGTTTTGAATGTCAAAATCAGATCTATTATTTTAGAATACTTAACCACTCTTTATGGTTTTGCTTTCTTTTGTTCTTCAAGATTCTGCAAGTGGTGGAAATTTTCATGTAGCATACTTTTAATTTCTTCACCTTTTTTTTCCTTTTTTTTTTTTAGGCATCTTATTATCTGAAGAGTTTCTGGTACTACAAAAGGTGACTAGCCAGGCAACATCTTTGAAAACAATTTTCAAGGTTCCTGAGCTAATTTTCTCACAACTCCTAAAACATCTGTCATGAGTGATTAAAAAGTATAAGAATTCATAATCTTCTGTTTGAGAAAAAATAATTAAACAAGTTCCAATAAAATGAGAATTACCTGAACTTGATGAGAATTTCTTTGATGTTTAAAAAAGTTAAGGTCAGTTTTTGCATTTTCCTTTTATATAAGTTTTCTTTTATATTTTCAACTATAGTTTCTGACCCAAGTGGAATAGAAATATGAAATACGATGAAACATTACTGTAGTATCCCTGACCTGTGAGAAAGCAAATCTCAGCAATTTTATTAACTTCTATGTTCTTGTGAGATTTAAATCTCACATCAAGTGATGTAGATAGCTTTGATAATCATCATGTTGTCATGTGATATTTAAAATGAAATTCCAACCATTTTGAAGATTACTCTTCATAATGTGTTAAATGAAAAAATAATTGTTTTCCATGCTGCAAGGTAAATCAGAGTTAGAATTACTTTATGTTGTGGCTAAGCATCACAGAGCTGTTTGCTCACTCTCCCCAAAGCGGGATGATGGAGAAAACTGGAAACAAAACAGAACTTCTGAGATGAGATAAAAACTGAGAAAATGAAAACAGAAACAAAAATGCAATTATAACAATATATTGCATCACAGATAAACTCTCTGTGAATAACCTATCCATGATGCAATATATTGTTATAATTGCATTTTTGTATCTAACTCACCATCCACTGACTAACAACCAGCTAACACTACAACTGCTCATTTACTGACACCCTGCTACCAGTGCATCTCACCATCCTCCAATCAATGTCCAGCCAATCCCTGAGCAGCAGCTGCCCCTAGGCAACTGCCCCGCAGCTCTAAAGCCTTCCACATGGTGTCACGTGGTCTGGAATAATCCCTTGCATAACTGAGGCCAGCTGTCCTGGCTCTACCCTGCCCCTGCTGCCATGTCATCATGGCATGGTTGTGCTACTAATGCTGTCTCAACTGAAGCCAGGACAATTTCAGTGACTGAACACGCAAGTTTTTTGTTATTTGCAAATTTCTCTCTGTTACTTTATCCTTTTCAAGAAAATATATAATCACGCAATTGCAAAAACAGCTTTACGAGCAAACCTGTGTTCAAATCTCAGAAGGAAAAGGCTGTGGGACATCTGACCAATATTATTCTGAAGATTTGATCTGACCCCATATCCAAGCATAATATGTATTGTAATCCTTTACGATCAAGGTGGGTTTTTTTTTCAGCTTGGTTTAGTTTACTGTTGTTGTCTTTCCCAACTGTCTCCTTCCTTTGGAAAGAAAGAAAAAAAAAAAAGAATTTGAAGTCTCTGTTGTTCTCTAGAAGCTAGGGATTGCAAAACCAAGCTTGCTTTTGTACTGACCTCCAGATTTTATTTTATTTTTTTAACGTGCATTACCATTTCATTTTACAAGTTAACACAACAGTTTGTTCATGTTCAGACCAAGCCATTTTTTTTATATATGTATATGTCTACAGAGGATCCACACTGGAAGCAATTACAGTTTGGATTGGAAGCAATCCAAACTGTAAGGATGATATTTTTATGACCTCCATGCTTTATTTGCTAGAAGTACTTCATGCATATTGGACCTTTCCAGAGCAGAGTTTTAAGTAGGATCAGTACCCTGACTTGTAGAATCAATTCAACTGTTCTGCTTTCAAGATCAGGAGGCAGTATGAGTTTCCTTGCTTTGCTCTTCATTTTTTTTTTTAATTTTTTTTTTTCCCACAAAGAGACACTGAGAGAAGTAATACTCAAGGAAGTGGTAAGGTACATGTCAAATACATTTAGAGAAAAGTTGCAGAACAAACTGTTTTATGAGAAAGAGTATATTAACCAAGAACAAGACATAGACAGTATTTCATTGACAAGATAGATATATACTGTCAAGAGAAATCTGTTCAGGTTTCTTCTATTAGAAGTGTAGGAAATAAGGATGAGAATATGTTTTGTGGGTACTCATAATGCTTTATGTTTAATTCAACTCAGAGCTGCACAAATTTGATTGCATTAGATTAAAACCATATGAATTTTGTAAGTTGTTATGAAATTTAAAACTCATGAAACCTGTATACCTTCCTCTCTTATTTGATTTCCCCTTTTTTCCTTCTTCTGTCCCTACTCACACATACTTCAGAATGCTAGCTTTCCATTCTCTAGCTTCAGCGTTCTGAAGCCCAATAGACTTTCTTGTCTTCAACTCATACCAAACTTTCTGAATTTCTAATTTTTTTCCTAAGAAATTAAAAGTCTTCATTTTACTTTTGATAAATCTTCATTATTGAGTCCCAAGAAGTGTAAATTCCCACTGTTGTGCTAGCTTCACACCAAGAAGAATTTTAACTAGCTGCTCCAGTAAAACCCCAAACACTTCATAGCTCACCTTGAACAGAACAACCTGTCTCTTCTTTGAACAGATATAAACTCATCTGAAACTATTTCTAGAATGGCTTGAAGTTACATCTCATGATATTAGGATGCCTGATAGCAAAGTACTGTTCTTTTATGAATTCATTTTTTTAAATGTCTGAATATTCAAGAAATCTGCTTGATAACTTAGTGAAAGTGATTACTTTTATATATTTACTTATGTAATATATAAATATATATGTATTTTATGTATGTTTCTGTCTGTTAATTTATATTTTCAAGATGTAACATGACACATTTAAATTGAATTTAATTCATACAGTGGAAAAAATGAAAAATAAAACAACTGATATTCTGGAGAAAGGATTATAAAAGAGCCAAGATGGTAGTGGCTGTCCAAGTAGTGACTGTCTACTGAGTGGAACCCTGGCCAGATATATGTTTTCCAGTCTCAGCAACCCTGCAGCAAGATATAAAACAATAATTTATTTCTTCGTTTTTCCTTACTCTGCATTCAGTAGCTTATAATTCTTAAATATGAGGATTTTTAAGGTATCTTCTTTTTGATACTGTGCAAATCTGAATTCTAGAGATACTTGCATACTTATTTCATTAATCCATGCTTCCTGTCTGCATGCGTGCTTCTACCCTTACCATGCTCCCCCATTCTGTAAAATTACAGGTAAATATTTAATACCAAACTCACAAACAGCCAAGGTCCAATAGATTTGGTGTCATGCTACTTTCAGGAAATCCGTTAACTTATTTATATACATATTGCTATTAAGTACATAGAATTTTTTTTAAGAGAATAAAAAGAAATATGAGCCTAGCTGATATTGTTTTATGCACTACTTCTGAATTTGGACCCATTTGTTTAATCTCATTTACATTAACCAGATCCATAGTAGGGTCGTCTTATGTTGTGTGCAATCTCTTTTTCTGTTGAGTGTGCCAAGAGAGGGAGAAAATTCTGGTAATTCCAGAGGTTTGCTCTATGAGAGTGTTGACCACACTGTAATTAATCCTCTAGGCAGATATGAAGTCACTGAACGGTACTGCATCAGTATAAAGGAAAAAAAAGAAAATCTGTTTTATGAATACTTGTCAAATAAACAATATACTTACTGGTTAATGGGACTTCTATTTGTGCTTTAGGCAACTTCCTTGAGGTAATTACTAAGATACAGACCATGTTACAGAAAGGTGATGGAACTCTGTAGAGTAACGCGAGAGGTAAACACTGGGGAAAACAGAAAATGTTAATTTTTGAAAACTTGCTGATGAATGTTTTCAGATATCTGGAATGATGGAATTAAAAGATCAGAAAAAATTACTAAAATGAACTTATAATATCGTTGAAAGATGCTTGAGACAGAGCTGCTAGAAACAGTTATAAGAAAACTATTTTACAATAGTGTAGAATACCTGAACAAATGACACCCATGCTGTGTGATACAGAAAAAATCTCTCTTGCTGCTAAAACAAAAAATAACAGAAAAAGACCCTGAAGCAGCAGATAATGGAATAATAAGCTGCTGTTCATTGTCTGGAATTATTATTTTAGTATTCTTGTGCACTGAGGAATTCAATTATTATCTAAGAAAGAGAAAGAAATAGTAATCTACTCAAACTTGAAAATGGTCAGATTTACTACTGATGTTTGCTAAATGATGGTTTTAAACTCAAAAATGCAGTAGCAGAATAATTATGTATAATAATAATAATTTAACTTAAACACTATTGTACTCTAATTCTTATTTATTGAGAATGAAATTAAAAACATTGCATTTCCAAAATGAAAGAAACTTAAAAAACAGTCTTATTGTTATCCTCTTGGAACCAACTGTTCAGAACAGATGGAAGCAAGCCTTGTAAAGGAGAAGCTCTAAAATGGCAAATTAGGGAAGGACCTTAAAACTTTTTCTGTAGCAAAATGTTATATTTAGAATCATCCAGACATTTCACAGGTGAAAAGTGCACAACATTTTTGTTAATCATGAGTACATATTTGGCCAAGGCAAAACATTGTTAGTGCCCATGTATGTGGCAATCAGAGGAAATGGATCTGCAGGACTGGAATTCAAAAGCTTTCTTTAGGATGCCAAACTAGTATTCAAGTTTGTACTTTTTCATGAGTTTCTGCCTGTAAGATGACAATTTTCCTGCATCCTTCTCTCTCAAGTCATGTTACTCTTTCTTTATCCTAGATGGGCAGAAAATTCTTCATTGTCACTCATGTGACTTGGTGAAGAAGCACAGCCATTTCTGTCTTGTTTGTTAGCTGATGCTACGGATATCATCCTGATATTGCAACCTTTGAATCCCTGTGAATAAAAATAATAACCTATTCTCTTTTTTAAAAAACTAAACTAAATTAATCTGGAATAGATTCTTCTCTGGTACAAGCCCTGTCATGAAGCTGGCCATGTCAACAACAGAACTATTGCCTTCTCAGAGAGGGCATAGATCAAAAGGATGGGAATGGATTTTAATTTTTTTTCAGCAGAATTTCTTTGGTATCTTCTTACTATTAAACTTACACACTCTTTGGCACATCTTCTTCCCTAAGAATAATCTGTAATTCTGTTAGGGAGCAAAAATTTTATTTCATAGGAAGTTTTGCGATTCTGGAACAATTAAGTTCATTTTTTCTTTAAATCAGGCAAGACTTATTGAATCAAGATTGTGTAAAAAATTGTAGTTCAGGGAAGGAAAGGGCCACCAAAAGTCTCTTTAAAGTTCTTTAACACTGCTCTTGAGCTTAATATATTAAATAAAGATTTTTTGTTCAAATTTCTTTTTCAGAAAGAAAGAAATGCCAGCTATTGAAAACATTGCCTCAGAAGGAAGCTGACCTTCATGAACTATCTTCTCTTAATGTGTTAAAACCTATTGACTTCTGTCTAACAACTGTTATATTCAAAGATGTAAGTACAACACAGCCATTAAGTACTGCATTTTAATCCTTTCCTTGTATTTTTTTTTTCACTGTCAAATTTCTTTTACTGTTGTAGTGAGTTTCCAGCTGTATCATCTATCCTGTAGCATCACTTTCCCTGGTAATTACATGTTCTAAGGAGTAAAAAAGATTCAAGTGGAACTTTTGCCTTCAAGAAGGTCTTAAAAGCAGAAAAAAAGTTGTGTGCTTTGTCATTCCGAAACTTCTCAAGGGAAAATTATTTGCAAAATGATAAGAAGCGTGTTTAAGCATGTAGTTTTATTTCTTCATTAATTAATTAGATTATTGAATTCATTTATTTATTTATTGGTCGTCAACTTGTGTGAAAGAGAGGCTCTGCTGATTCAGTTTTGGTAAGCTTGATAACAAATTAGTTTTGCCATCGGTATCTATAAATAGTGCTTAGGTATTTTTGGTTTTGCTTGTTTGTTTGTTTTTCAATTTGCTAACGGTTCAGACACATCCATATATATGGATTGTGTGAAAAATATAATCTTACATTTGTTGGTTTTATTTTTCACCTGCAGTTCTCTCAGAACAATTTATTTGCAATTAACCAGGTTTAAAAATGTAACCACTCAGCTACTCAGAGATATATAATTTCTATTGTCTGTTGTAACAGAAATCTACTAACTGTTCAAACTATAGGGAAGGTGCGGCATGATAATGCTTTTATGTGTCTTTCTGTAAACTGTTATTGATTTTTTTCTATTATATATTTCAGTCTATTATCAAAAAATGTCACAGGTTCTGCCTATTTCTGCCTGATAATGTATCAATTAATTAAGTATTAATATGCAACCATAGATACAAAAAAAAGACATAGTATGTGCATGAACTATTGTTTTGTTTTCTTTTTAACAACAAAAAAGCTGACCAGAAAGCTTTCTAAATTGATCAATTAGTATCACATTTGTTTATCAATTACGATAAAATTTACTGCGAGTAAATGTATCATGGGTGATTGAGATTGTTCTTAATTCATAAGTAGTGAAGACTATAATTTGCACAGCTAAAATTACAGTATGCTTTCGTTGAACACTTCGTCTCTATTTTTTCCTCTTCTGCTTAAATTACATAATTGTTAGAGCATTGCAAGTTTCACATGTAATAGTTTTCTAAATTTCATATGAATTGTCAGTGCACATGCAATAACAAAAAATGCACAGCAGATTTAATTCTTAATGTATATATTTTGTTCACAAATATTAAAATGCACATAATACCAATATCATAGACAAATAGCATATCAGTATGAATAGTCATATCTATTGGACAACTTCAGCAAATTTACACTTTGTTACTGAAACACAGGCCAATCATTCTCTTTTCATGACTTCCACTACTGACGGGTTATAGACAGGAGAGATAACTTCATAACCATGATCCTAATTTTAGCACTGTCTTAGTTTCTAACTGAAACTTTCTTTCTTAGTGTCTGCTACTAAGCTGTGTTTTGGTTCTAGAAGAAAAACAAGGCTGATAACACCCAGCAGCGCTGAACAGAACCAAGGACATTTCTATGTCTCTGCCAGGGGAGTGAAGAGGCTGGGGAGGGCGCAGGGAGCTGGGAGGGGACAAGAATGGGGCAGCTGACCCAAACTGACCAAAGGGACATTCCATACCGTGTGACATCATGTAATATAAGGAAGGGAAGTGAGCTGGGAGGGCTCATTTGCTTGGGAATTGGCTAAGCATTGGTTGCGGTCACTTAGTGATTGCTTTGTGCAATCACTTGTTTTGTATATAATTATCATTACTGTTATTTTATTCTATTTTCCTTTTCTGTTAGTAAATATTTTTTATCTCAACCCCCGAGTTCTACCTTATTTCTCGATTCTCTCCGCCCTCCCAGCTGGGAGGAGGAGGGGTGGCGAGCGAAAGGCTGTGTGGTGTTTTCAGGCCTGCCGGCTCAAATCACAACAGGGACATATCTAAAAGTTGTTTACTTCACAATGGCCTGTATCCCACTGGAACATAAACACAAAACTCTTTCTCTCATACTTAGTGGTCAGAAGCAATAGAGGCTTATGACTAGATTTTAGATTTTATTTCATATAACAATAGTTTTCCTGTTACTTTTAATCTAAAGAACAAAGTGGACCAAAACAAAACAAAACAAACAAACAAAAAAAAACCAAAACAACAACAAAATTTCAACTTGTTCAGAGTTTACAGTTTCACTTTTTCAGTTTACTTTCAATTTTTCTTCAGACTGACTTGGTTATTTTCCTATACACTGAAAAATGTGCATGACTAGAGGGTCTTAGCCTACTTCCTCATGACTCATTAGGTTGGTAATCCTTATCCTCAAGTACCTTATTATCAAAGGTCTGGATTTTCCAGTTTTAAATGCATTCTTTTGCATTCTTTTTCTGTTTTTCTTTTTTCTTTTTCTTTTTTTTTTTCCAGTTGGGGAAGAAATCAGAATTACTGACAATATTCAAGATGTGAGCAAACAGTGGCATGTGTCCTGTTTCGTTTTTTGTTTGTTTATTAATAATTCCTATTATACTCTATTTGTTTACTTTCTTGTACTCTTTCCTCCAGCATCTGCCAGTGAGCACAGAAGCACTACCTATAACTGACAGAGGAACAGGGAACAGGGCTAGATCAGCCTTTCATTTGGTGCAGCATATTATGCACATTCAGATAGTGAAAATGCTAATTATTGCTAGCTATGTAGAATAGCTGTGATCGCTAAGAAATAGTGGCACAAATAAATCCTGAGAGATTAAAGGAAATCCTTTTCTGATTACATGATCGACAAAGGAGACAAAGCACCTCAAGGAAAAGTCTTTCTTCAGAAAAACTGTTTATCATGCTAAATATTTAAAAAACTGGTTCAGTAAACTTTTCGTCAGGGAAAACTTTCATATTGTTCTACAGTTTTATCCAAAATTTATGTATTTTTAAATAACGTACGTCAACAGTACAATGGCAGAAATGAAACAAGGTTTTTGTTTCTGCATTTATTAAGTCTATTTTCTAGGAATTAGATTAGAACTTTGTAAACCGATTCCAGTAAAGAAGTAAACAGATTTTGGGAGTTAAAGAAATCAATTATCTTGTGTGCATCTTATTTCTGCTTTGCAACTAATGACCTCATCAGTATTTACTTATGGTTACAGAAAGGAATTGGAGGAAGAAGGCAGGTACAGGTGAAGAATGGTAAGTGAAACCTGCAAATATATAAAAATATATAGAGAGATATTTAATATTCTAAAAAATATATTTTTTTCTGAGATGAAAGAAAGGTAAAGGTACACAATTCATATGTTCATAGAAATCATAGACAGCTATCCGTTTGGCGCAGGATATGTAGTTCTGAGAATCATTTTTTGTAACAGAAAGCAATATTTTCATTCGAATAGCTGAGTTGTAGTGGAGTGGAAAACCATTGTGCTATAACTGATTGACGTTTTCCAGTTTTAGAGTATCTGTTACCTGTGAATTGTCTTTTACTGGTATAGCTCAAGTTTTCAAGATGTTTTGCTTTTGGATAAGATATATTCTCACACTGCCTCAAACAAAGTGCTATTTCAAGCTCTACTGCCAAGTTATAAAAAAACAAGGAGCAATGCAGGCCTGTTAAGGTACCAGATCTGTTTAGGGAAATTCTCCATGACCAGCCCCCTAAGACAGCATTTGTTTTAACACACAGCCTTCAACTACAGAATGATTTTTAGAATTTTTTCCAAATTTGAGTATTTCATATTAGGATTATTGTCAGTCTGGCAAACAGGCTTGCTTAGATCATATGCCTCAGAAAGATAAGTCTTTCAATTCCATTCTCTGATATGAATTCAACTACAAAACTTTTTTTTAAAAAAAGTGAATGTACCATTAAGCTGATCTTAGAAATCAGTTTGCGCTGTCATGTCAGAAGACCAGTTATATATAATCAATTCCAAACTTGGTTGTTGTATTTGTTTTTCTAAATTTTTACATTTAGTATTTTAGAGACCATAATTAGAACTCTGAAATGAGCCATAAGATAAAAAATAACACTGTTCCAGGTTTCTGGCTACTGTATTATCATTATTTTTGGTTCCAGGAGGCTAAAAAGAATTCAAATCAGATTTACTTATTTACTTTCAGTTTGAGAGCACTTATTGTTTGCCAACCATTCTTTTTTGAACAAGAACAATAAAACTGAACTTTTCACTAATAATAATAATGCCGTTATATCTGTAATGCAGCAGTACTTGCATTTTTGCTGTTTCTCTGTAAACTCCCTGAAAAAATAATATTGGATTTATGAAGGTAAAAGATTCAAGTTAATATTTTAATCAAGATTACATTTCACATGTAGAATCCTACCAATTTCTGTCATTTGTAAGTTTTATTAGCAATTATTTTACATACAGTTCCAAACTATTAATAAAAATAATAGGCTGAAAATGTATTTCAGATTAGCCTGACAGGATGCTCTGGCTGAATGATGATTCCCTACATGCTTCTGTTTTCAGATCTATTTATTATATTAAAAAATAACTGTTAAACATATATATCTTTTTATAGTGATTATACCCATTTTTACTCTGAATGTTGAACAGTACTTAATTAAATTCTTCATAAACCAAAAGTAGTATATAAACAGAAACACTGTTGAAAATAAATTGCAAGTCAATGAAGTGAAACACCATATTTGCTTTCTATCCTTAAAAATGTGGTGACTCATATTGTGGGATATTAGTTTCTAGTCTGAAAATCAACATATATTTGTTTTTTGCTGGCTCAATATCATATAAATAGATGCCAGTTAAATTAAATTATACTGTTAATTATTTTCCTAGCATTTTGCAGCTTACTAGACTCATGTCTCAATCCTTACATTTGGGGGAAAAAGCAGTCTTTACCCGATTTTCCTAACTGTGGCTGAGGAGCAATTATTTTAATTATTATGAAAGGGTAAATAAACAGTGGTTTCTGATGTCTAGAGAAAATATTTGATGTTTACTGGACTACACAATTGTTGTTACTGTTAACACAATTATTTTGACAGGTCTTCTCCAGCGGTTGAGTATGTTCATCTTATTTGCTGTTCACCAATATTCCTATGGAAACATAGGTAATTGTTATTCAATGTACTTCATGTATGGTTCAGCTCTTGGATTGTGTTCTGCTAAACCTCTTGAAATCAGCTGCCTACTCCCTTCTCTCTTCCATCAGGTTGATCATCTAGTCTTGCAGAAGCTCTGCCCTAATCAGCTCATCACGACAAAGGCCAGGAGAGGATACACCACAATTGCCTGTCATTGTTAACATCATAAGGAATAGCTGCTAGGAAAGGCAATTGTCCCAAGTAGTCACAGTGAAGTTCCAGTTATGAAGAGGCACAGAAGTTTAAGATACTGGCCAGAAGATGAACGTGCTGAGAAACATCCTTAACAGAAAAATGGTCAAATTGATAGGCGCCTCTTCAGATGGAAAGCAGAATGTGTATCACATATCACCAACAACACTGCAAATGTTAGAAGTATAAATGTTGCACTTCTGGCAAGTTGCAGGCACAAGTATGCAACTTGGGATGGCCTGTACAAGCTCTAATCAGCAAGCAGTCAGAGGTGTGTTTTATGCTGCAAAGTCAAACTATCTAAGTGCACAAAATTATTTTCAGAGTCCTTACTCCTTTAAGTAAATTAGGTAAAATATATCTATATATTAGAAAATAAGTTATTTACCACCTCTAAATTGTTATCTACCATCTCTGAATTGTACTGCATGGAACTTTTCTAAACCTTGGCCTTTAAATGTTGGTATGTATTGTTACTAAGTCTTCATACTTGTGACATTTTGATATAGCTGAAGGTACTTAAAACCGTGTCTGACATATTACTTCATCAATCACCAGGAGTCAGGGTCTAGTGGGCAGTCTTCTAACCCAGAAGCTGAACTCTGACACAAGGACACATGGCTGCTGCTCCTTATGTTTTGAATCCTTGCAAATTAATACGTTAGGCAGGCTGACTCTTACGGATCATAATGCAGGAGCCAATAGATCAGAGCATCCCCTAGCTGCATTGACCACTTAAGCATCAAGGCAGCACAGTGATTCTCTCCCTCACTGTCTCTTTGTTCCTTCTGAATATCAGAAAATTGATGACAGCTTTAAATAAAGGTAACCTCTGGAAGAGAATCCTAGTTCAAACAATACTGCATGGATGATACTTATTATGCATTGTAAAAAACAACTTTGGATGTGCAGGAATGTGGTTTTGTGAAATCATAGAATCATAAAATGGCTTAGGTTGGAAGAGATCTTAAAGGTCGTATAGTTCCAACCCCTTAGCTGTGGGCAGGGTTGCCAACATTAAGTCAGGCATTAGATCAGGTACTAGACACCCTGGACAACCTTCACCCACCTGACAAGAGTCTTCCAGGCTGATGCAGGGTGAACTAGCTATGAAACTGAAGAAGGTTTTACCATGAGCAAGGAAGGAGTGATTCAAGTGTTACTGGGCACTGTCAGCAGAATAAATTTAGATGACTCAAAAAGAAAATCAATGCATGAGACTTGTTTCTGTTAGCTAGGTGAAGGAGGGAAGAGACTTTGGATCTCAGCTTGGTCCTAAATCAGAATCCTAATTCTATCCACCAAATAAAACATATTTAGTTGTTAAATAGGGATGTATAGATTTTCATTTGAATAACTTAGTCATAGACATTCATAACTACATGTTATGAATGCACCGTCTTCTGTGTCTATGTTCTTCTCAGACATCGAAGAGGAAACAGTTACAGCGTATCTTGTTGCATATGATGCTGTCTTAGTTTCTAACTGAAACTTTCTCTCAGTGTCTGCTACAAAGCTGTGTTTTGGTTCTAGAAAGAAAACATGGCTGATAACACCCGGCAGCGCTGAACAGAANGCCTGCCTGCTGTTTATAGAGCTGGAGAGTGAGAAAACCTAGATATGTCTTTTTTGTACCAAAGCTAAAGAAAAATAGTTTCCAAACATGTCCTTTTATTTTATTTTTTTTAGATTTTTTTTAGAATTTTAGAATGTTTTTTTATTTGGATTTCAAAGCTACCATAACATCTGAAGATTAGTGAACATTGCAGAGGCTTACCTTTTCCCACACCCACAGTAGAATTCAGATGTTATTGTTGCTCTTACACATGGTCATCTTTTAACAATAAAAGGCAGACAGCCATGAAAAGGAAACAAGAAGTGGAAAGAAAAGAGGAATTTTATCAATACAGTTTTCTGTAAGGAATTCCATTAGAAAACCTTTTTGTGTTTGCAGTGTAGTGTAAATTCAATTATGTGATGATGGGCTATTCTGAATGGGGCTGAGGACAGATGCTGTCTCTGACTGTGTAAATTTCAAAGCTTCACTGGCTGTGGCATTTAGCACTGGTCGAAGATGCACTTTTTCCAGTTTAAAACTATTAATCTCCCCCCAAAAATACACCTAGAACCTGTGGACATTGATGATAATTTGTGACAACAGAGAGGGATGTAACAATTATTAATACGGATTGTTCAAATGATTTCATTATTTAACTGGGTATTATGATGCTTTCTTTTGGAGAAGAGGAAGATATTTTCAATTTCATCCTACTGCATTATTAGTTAGGTAATGTTGGGAAGTAAAGGTGTGTAGAGGAAGTGATCAATGGAGGGAAATAGTGCAGGGAGTAAATTACTTTCATTCTCTCTCAGAGAGACCAGCGTATTCATACTGTTTGTTTGTCTGCTTTCTGTATTGTAGAAGTAAAAATAACGTTTAGATGTTAATTACTAAATCTGAAAACACCGTTACTATGTAAATCTCCTACAAAGCCAAGTAAATGTATTGCTGCAAGCATAACTACAAATGAACAATTTGATGTCTGCTACTATTCCTTCCATTTGGCATTTTATGTATCATTCTCTGAGAAATGATCAGCATCAAAGAGAAAAGCAGACGCTACTTGGCATATAAACCATAAATACATACTAGGATATACTAGTTCATTTCCTGTTTCAAAGGAAAACAGAAAATTATTCCTGTTTTGTAGATTACACACATTATTGATAGCAGCACTGCTGGTAAAATAATTCACCTTTAGCAACTGCCTGGAAACACGGACTATCATCCTGAGAGTGAAAGTGCTTTAGAAAGACAGGCAAGCATTTATTTCCATTTTGAATACAAATGAGGATAGACCAAATGTGTTAAGCAGTCTGTGCAAAGTCACATGGGTCAGTCACAGAATCTGGGCTTGTAAGTCCTAAACATGTAGTTATTCATTAACTCATGGATTTCTTGTCAGTGTCTTGAACTTCTAAAATATTCATCCCTTCCCTACCATTCTACATTTCCATCTTTTGTGCTGTAATCCTAACAATTTTCATTATCCTAGCGTGTGACCATGTCAACTTTCAGATTAAAATTCTCCAAATATGAGATTATGAGGTAGTTACTGCTGATGTTAGCTCTTTCCTTTTTCTGCTCTTTTTAGATGGAAGCTTTTTGCAAATATATGCTTGGAAGAGTTTGTTCTTATAGCTGTGGGTGTTCTTCATGTTTTGTCCTATTCTGTTGAGGTACTTTTTTCCAGATATGGCTGTTTTCAAGCTGACCCCAAATTTATTAAAACTTTAGAAGTCTTTCTATATGCAGCATGTAATAAGTCACATCTGAGAGGCATATTATTTCTAATATGTAGAGCCATTTCTGTAGGGAATTTTAAAAATATAAATGTAACCTGAGGTTCCACCTTTATTTTATTTATTCCTTTAAAAGTAGCTGTGAGAAATGATAGCCCTCCACATGTCAAAGTCTAAAGACAACCAAAAACTTAGAAGACCACACAGCTCTGAACTGTAGTTTTCAGCAAATATGAGACATGAAAGAGGGTGGCTATTAGTAAAATGCCTGTTTCTGTTGCTGCATGTGTTTTCAGAAGAAATTAAAGGGTAGACAACCGCAGGAAGTATTTTTAAAGAAAAAAAAAACTCCAAGCACAGAAAACAATAAAAAATAAAAATTATTTTTAATTAAAAAATGAATGAATTGCATTAAATGTAACTAAATTTAACTTTTTAAATTAAATTTCTGGTAATTATTGTCATCAACAGAAATCCATTAGTATAATGAAAGAGCTTTTCCAGTGCATTTTTAAAAGGAGTCTCAGTATGAATCACTATATTAATTATGATTGAAACAGCTAAAAAGTTTCAAAATAAAAACATTAGCACTAATTGTCAGATTCATTCCTTTTTTTTTTTTTTTTTTGTAATTTTTAGAAAATATATCACATTGCCTGGCCATGTATTTTGGCTTCTGTTGAAATGGTTGGCTTAGGCCTTAGACTTTGATTTTATAGACACATTTATCAGAAGAAACAATGTTTATAAGATGGTGGCGGTTGTAAAATTGGCTATGCTAACAGCTGTTAGTTTTGATAACTCCTGCACATTCAGAACAATTTAGATATATTCCTTACTTAATGTTTATCACCTATATGCCATATTGCTTGTGCAAACAGTCTTAGCCATGAATCTTCAAAGTACTGAAATGTGTTCTGTGATTGTATTTTCAAAGTGCACTCTAGGTAGTGCACTTGAATATAAACACACCCCAAAACTAGCCTACAACTGAAGTGAAATTTTTAGGAAGAGTCTAGAGAGACGCACAGAATGTTGTGAAATAGGATAATTCAAAAAACAGATACATGATAAAAGCAAAAAGTTGAGAACAGAAGCAAGCCAACCCTGGTTACTTCATTTATTTCCGTAATATGAAATCTTTAATTAGTATAAAATCAAGAACTTATTAGTTGCAGATAGTACTTACCAATGCATCTTACCATGATGTATAACTGAGGATCCATTGAGGCTAGTTGTTTCCATACAGCTCACATATTGGAGTTAATAGAAATTACTTTCTATTGACAATCACAGAGTCACATTGGATTAGGCACGCTGTTGAGATGTTCTTGCATAAATATGTTTACATGGTTCTCTCTCTGCTGTTCCTAATGTGCTGCAATTATGGGCTCATGAATTCTGCTGCTAGACTTTGCAGATCAGAAAGAGAACATCAACAAACAAATCAACTGTATAGACAGTATAGACAACTAAAGACAAGGAGAAGGTGACCCATCTTATGTGCCTCCATTGGCCTTTCCTGTTTGAATTTTCCCCCAAGGAGTTTTTCTTACCTGCTGTTCAAAGCTTCTGTTCTGCTGAGTGGAATCTAACTAATCTGTGGTTTCTATTACAATGAAAGGTAGGGTAAAAACATGAACAGACAGCGAGACTAGGGAAGGATTAGACTGTTATAGAGTGGTAGGAGTTCAGAAGCAAAAAGTAGAAACTAGTATACTCAGTTTAAGAATCCCTTGATACACTGGAGGAAAGGGATGCCATCCTGAGGGACTATGACATGTTCAAGAGGTGAGCCTGTGTGAAGAACATGCTGTTCAACACACTCAAGTGAAAAGTCCTGCATCTGTGTCGAGGCAATCCCAAATGAGAATACAGTCTAGGTGATGAGTGTATAGAGAACAGCCCTGAGGATAAAGACTTGAGAGTATTGGTGGATGAAGACCAATATGAGCTGATAATGTTCATTTGCAGCCCAGAAAGGAAATTGTATCCTGGTCTGAATCAAAAGAAGTGTAGCTAGCAGGTCAAGGAAGGTGATTGTCCCTATCTACTCTGCCCTTGTGAGGCCCTACCTGGAGTACTGCATCTAGGCCTGGGGTCACCAGTAAAGATGTGGAGCAATTGGAGCAGGTCCAGAGGACAACCACAAAGATGATCCAAGGGCTGGAGCACCTCTCCAATGAAGAAAGGCTGAGAAAGTTTGGGTTATTAAGCCTAGAGAAGGCTCCATGAAGATTTTACAGTGGTCTTCCAGTATTTACTTTAGGCCTTCAGGAAAGATGGGGAGGATAGTGACAGAACAAGAGGGTAACAGCTTTACACTAAAAGAGATTACAGATAAGGAGAGTGGAACTAGGTGGCCTCTAAGGTCCCTTCCAACTCAAACCGTTCCATGATTCTATGATTCTGCAAAAACAAACAAAAGCATTCAAAGGTAATGATTTCTTCGTGTGGAGAAAGCTAGGGTATAAAGAGCAATAATGAATTCTATTTTCTTAAAGCAAGGGCATTGAAAATAATTCAAACCAAGAAATAGTTACTTTCATATAGTCATTTTTCCTAATTGTGTGATCCCTTAAAACACAAAAATCAAACAAAAAAACCCAGCCCCAACAACACCAAAAGCAAGCAAGCAAGCAAACAAAAAAACAAAAAAAACAAGGAAAGGAATTAAATGAGAGTCCTGTCCTGGTGTTTGGGTCATACCTATCAAGTCTATTTTTTTCCAACATTTAACAATAAGTGCTCAGTCACTACATTAAATGTTAATTTAATGCTTTCCAATGGTGAATACTGAGCCAGAAAAGGAAGAGTATCACTGGCAACTTCCAACTAGCCAACTGCTTCAGCAAAAGAAAGCAGAAATTCAAAATAAAAATAAAATATACATCAAATATTGATATTATTATTCTGTAGGGATTCAGGACTACATCTTTAACATCATTATCTTGAAGGAGCATTCCCAGGTTTTACAGCATTCTATAATAACAATTGTAGGCTTGAAATACACTTAATACAATGAAAGAATGAAGCTGAAATAAGGCTAGAGACAACTTTTCTATCTTGACTGTAATCTGGTATTTTATTAAAATAAAAAAAATAAGGCAAACTCATCAATCAATGTTGGAAACAAAATAATGAGAGTGCTATGTGCTGCTACTGGCTAACATTCAGCTAGTCACTAGCAGCAAAACTGAAAAAGTCTTAGAGTAAATTTGTCTGAGAAACTCCTTCTCCTATTACACAATCCGCTGGGTGCTTGTCATAACAACAAAAAGATAATATATCTGCCATTTCTGTTTGATAGATTCACTCAGCCTGGAAAGGCAATAAGACGCCCAATCCACTCTCCACATGTCACCGCCAGTGTCATGTGTCATTGTTACTGCCATGTGTCACCTGCTCAACTTACACACTAATACCAAAGTGTCCTAGTGTTTAGGACACTTTTTTTTTTTTTTTATACAGGATGATTTATGCTTATGTCAACTAATATAAAAAACACTTAGGTTAGGTTTGACTAAGGTTCCTTAGTATGAATTTAAGGCTCTGCTCCATGGCAATATCTGAACCACTCACGTTCTGCTTTAGGAACTACCTTATGCTGCTCAAGAGCAAAGTCAAGTAGCTATTACTGTAAGAAAATGTGGGCTCACATTTTGCCTTAAAGATTAATGTAATTACTAGGTGAGGTATAGATACAGATTCTCTCACTTTCTCCCTCTAAGCCAGTAAATTATTTATATTCAGACAAGCGCTTCCAACAGGAAAGCTTAGCCTTGTACACTAACCAGTTTAGAAATCAGGTCCTCACCTTCAATAATGATTCAACATCCTTTCCAAATGTGACAGTTGTATTCCATATCTCAGGTGAGTAACCACCACCTTTTGCAGTTCCAGTCTACCCTGCTTTATCTTCTTAGTGAGATCACCTCAGCAGTTTAACTCAGAGAAAGTTCAAAACTCAATTTTTCTGTTAATAAAGAAGTAGTGACTTAATCACCTAAGGGAATCTAGGCGTGTGTAGAGAATAGAAGTGTAGAGAGCAGGAGCGGAACATAAGGTTTCTCCCAGAATCTCTTTTAGGGGGTAAAAAACTGTCCTAAACCTGTCTTTTTACTGCAAAATCGAGGCTTTTGCTGTTTACCAAGAGACTCTGAAAATCTCTTGCTGTCCCATCTAAACACGGAGTTGCTCTAGTATTAATGTTAATATTCTAACTTAACAGTTTTGAGCAAAGTTAGTTCTTTAAATTTACATCTGTCAGAGACCCAAACACTATGGTAGTGGTACTATTATAAACAAAGATAGCAACTGCTGGCATTTGCTTCCATCCCATTCGAAGTGCAATAAATCAAAGATCTCCATTCATGGAGGAGGGAGCTGTTAACTGGCACACTACGACACAGACTGCTTTGATGGTTTTCTTTAGGATGAGAAGGCTTTCTCTTCCTAAGAGGTAGGACTTTCCCAAATCATAGTCTGTTATGAACAAACTTTACTTTAGAAAATGTTGAAATGGTAAATAAAAATGCATCCTTTCCAAAGCTAATTACACTGCTCTTTATAAGCAACATCATGCACCCCTTTATGTTACATTCACCTTTAAGGTGATTAACAGTAACTAGTAACAGCAGTAACAGTTTTACTGCTATTGAAAGGAATTAACCTAGTGATGCTACAGACTCATTTGGATGTAGCCATGGTGCATATTTTCATGCACAATTGTTCAATCTTTTTAATCAATGGCCACACATTTAACCACGATACAAGCTTTACTGCTTTAAACTGAGGATTTAAATGTCTAAGAAAAAAAAAAATCCACAAATTTTCCAAATGACTCTTTCTCTATAGACAGTAAGAAGTCCAGAAAATGTCTACGGCAAATCACACTGCACATGTTTGTTTTCTGTGCTGCGGTGCCTGGGTTGAAAATTGTAATTACACAATGACCTTAATCCACTTCCTCTCCAATTCACATGAGCAGCTTAAATTTGAAATGATTTCATCTTCCCATAGCAACCAGGCAATTGTGCTTGTTGTACCTATTACTTCTTTGGTGTTGCAATTAAATCACTGGCTATTATGCAATGCAGTGACTCAAACCCAAAGTGTAAATAGATGGCCATGGTACACAGCACATGTTCATTCCTTGCAGACGATCCACACATCAATTTGTCTTTAAGGAAAGAAAAAAAAAAATATTCATGCCTAAAATGCTGTATTCAAGACAAAGAACAACTAGAAGTAACAATAATAATATATATATATAAATGTGTTGCGTGAATCACCTTTTAACATTAAGGTGAATAACAAGTAAAATAAACCAATAACAGTAACACAAGTTGTAAAATGGCTTGTGATAGCTGAATTTCTTGCAGTGGCCTTTGTGTTTCCTGAGGTAAATAGCTATTCTTGAAGTTCAAAGCATCTTCAAAACTTTTATTAGAAACGTACCTGCCTTGTATAGGCATATCTACATCAAAATGTCCTGTGGTCTAGGTCTAAATAATTGCTTTTAAAAGTTAAGTAGAGTCACACTTAAATGCTCACAAGTGAATGAATGGATGGGAGATATATATATATATATCAGTTATCCACATTGGTTGCCCTGAAAGTAATACCTCCTTTTTCTTTCCATGGAAATTACAGCGGATACAAAGAGCATTATAACATTGTTTGATAGAGCAAATTCTCATCTACAAAACATTATTTTTTAACATAGTCACCATCATTAGCTATGCATTTTTGCCAGCCATGAACAAGAGCCTGCACGCCGTGCTTATAAAAATCTGCACCAGCAGAGGTGATCCACTGTTTCACAGCTGCTATTATGATGTCATTGCTAGGAAAATGTTGCCCACACAGTCCATCTTTCATCAGTTTGAGAAGATGGAAGTCAGAAGGTGACAAATCTGGACTATACAGTGGGTGTGGTAGAACAGTCCAGTCAAGATTGGCAATGTGCTCCATGGTCTTCAAATTGGTGGAACAGTCTGATGTTATTATGATGCAAGAGAAAGGTTATCTTCTTCTCTGGCTGTTTCTGGAAGTTCAAGACTTCAGCTTAGTCAACACTGTGATGTAACTGTCAGAGTTGATGGTTTGTCTGGGTTGCAGGAAACCCAGAAAGATCACCCCTTTCCTATCTCAAAAGACAGTGCACATCACTTTACCTGATGAGGGCTGTGTCTTGAACTTTTTCTTTGATGGGGAATTCATGTGTCACCATCGACTGTCATTTTGACTCTGGCTTATAGTGACATATACTGGGGACACCACATCTTGTCACCGGTAATTATGTAATACAGGAAACTTTCACCTTGAGCCTCGTATTTGTTCAATAGGTCCTGACAAACTTCCATCAGCGTTCTTCCTGTTCATATGTGAGAATTCATAGGACTCACCTGGTGCAAACTTTGCAATATTCTAACATTGCCACCATCATTTCCAACACATATTCAGCACCATACACAGTTCCCTGGTTGTAATCTGTCAATTCACGGGATAAGCTGATTGAGACAGTCTTCAGTTGATAGTGTAACAACTGTGCATGGCCATCCAGAGTGTGGCTTGTCTTTCATATCACTGTCACCACTGTTGGAATGCACCACCCACCACCTCACTGTGATAACATTCACTGTTTGGTCTCCATAAATGTTCAACAAGTGTCAATGAATGTTAATGGGTGCAATTTTTTCCACATGCAGGAATTAAATTCCACAGCCTTACTTCACACACACTTCCATGTCAGATACCATTTTGTCAGACTGCTCCTCTGCTGCATGGCAACAAAATGGAACGGGATATTGGTGGGTAGGTTCAAACTCTACTGCCATACCTCTAACATCCACCTCTGATGCTGTCGGCCAACAGAATAAAATAGGAGGCATTACTTTCAGAGCAGCCCTGTAGAACTGTTCTTAATGCCCCAATGTCCCATGCATTCAATCCCAAGGGAGCACCTTTTTTCTCCTGTACATCCCACAAACAAAATCCATCAGTACACAATTTCTGTAAGAGATAAGCCATTTAATCTCATCTCTGGCAACAACGACACTTTTAAATAAAGAAGGCAAAAATTTGAAATATTTCATATACAGTTGAAGTACACATTCAATATTCTTAAGTGGTGTTAGAGCAGAACACAAATATCTACTGGAGAATAGATAGTTGAAATTCTTAAACAGATTAGCCGTTGATAGTAACCATAAATGACACAGCAGGAACTTTTCAAATGGACTTCTCACTGAAACATTTGTCCACCTTTTAATAGGTTTTCTTCTGTTTTTAATGTGCAAGTTAGTGTGGCAAGAGAAAACAAAGAATTATAGATTTTTCATCAGTTGACAAGATTTCCTGGACTAATGACCTTCAACATTTTCATCACTGCCCCATTTACTTCCACAGTGATAATTCTATAACACAGTAATTAGAAATAAAATTGGCTAAGCCAGTTCCAGTCTCTGCCAGAGAGAAGCAGCCATTAATTTTGCAGTCAATATTTTAGCATAAAATTTTGTTACTAATACATAACACACATATATTATACATTCATGCATACACAAACACACAAAAGGTGTGAGAAAAACTTTCATGTACATTTAGCAAAGTCCAATCATTTCTATTTTACTATGTCTCTCTGAAACTCTCAAATAAAGTTTATCTACAATAAGCAGTAATGATGCCAAAAAGGTGGATGGGAAGAAAGATTTAGAAAAAGTATTAACGCAAGATACTTTGAACAAGTACCAGACAGTAAAGAGATAACTTTAGAAACACGTCAGTAATTAGCCTCTGAAATAAAATAAAAACTGAATTTCCCCATATTTTGGGCTACTGATGTTTTGAAAATATTTTATCCCTCATTTGCTATAAAAATTACTGAATGTTAGTGAAGTATCAAGGAAGAAATCAACATAAACATTTTATGTCAAATCACCAGAATAATTTGATTTAGCTACTTTGCACCTAGTTATTTCTTCTTTCTTGGTTGATCACTTTTATAATGAGTAGCCAGCCATTTCTGGAGAAAGGGAAGGGAAGAGAAGGGAAGGGAAGGGAAGGGAAGGGAAGGGAACTTACCACTTCCAGTAGTAGAGAACACGGAGTAGGTATTATAGCCAAGTTTGTTTCAAAATGAACTGAGAAATCTATTCACTAGATTTCTCATAAAACCCATACAACTAAACTGATATTAAGTTCCAGTGTTTTATTTCACAGATCCTTGAAGAGGGAAGACATGCAAGAAAAATTGCATTTTAGAAAGTCTGACTACTTTGATATAAGGGCTTAAAAAACAGAGCTTAGGTTTAGCCTTGTAGGTCAGCAGGGGGAGAGAAAATTAAGTATGTTAGTTGTATAAGTTGCAACCCAAAAGAACACTCCAGTTCATCATATACTGGAAAACAATATCAGAAATATCTATGTCATAAAAAAACAAGTTCTCAATGTTTTAATGCAATAATTATGTGTGTCTTTATTTGCTTCTTTACTGAGAAAAAAGGAAAAATATCTATTGAAAATATATTAATACAAGCATAACATAAGTAGGGACAGTTTTTTAATGGCGTAATTTTTTGAAAGACTGCCAAAAATAACAATCTATGCTATCCTCACACAATTAACGTGCCTTGTGAGTTTATACAACCTTTCGCTTTTTAAAAGCAGACATTGTGCTAATTCTACTGATTTAAAGTCTAGAGACTGCCCTGTTTAAACTATGTAAATTACCAACCTAAAGCAATTACTCCATCTTATTGTCATCACATCATTAATTCTCTACAGGTTAAACAAATTTGGATTCATATTTGCAACTTCCACATTGCATCAGCAGCTCTTCCAGCATATTATTTTAAGACAAATTAATTAAGACTAAATGCTGCTATAATTGGACTAAAATATGCATTTTTGGGAAGGAAAAGATACTCTGATATTGTTAAAGACTTATAATACCCTGCCAATGGTACTAATGTGCATCTCAAATATTTTGTTTTTGTATAATTACATTCAAGCTGATGTAGTGTTTATGAAAAAATACAGATGAAAAAACAAGAAAGCTATATGATCACATCAGGAATGTCTCCCAGTCTTACGTGCTCCGGTCTTTGAATGTCCATTTGGGATTTATTGTTCATGTATTATCTAATACGCAAATTCAAGGATACACAGCATTTTCCTATGATCTAATCTGCCTATTTGAAATGTTGACAATTTATATTACAAGAAAGAAGTACGCAGGAAGAAATGAGATCTAAAATGCTGGAGCAATAGAATGGGTTCTGGATTATAAATCTGTATAAGAACTGAATCTGAACTAAGACTTGTTCACGTATCCTCTTCCAGCTAAAGACCTGATGGAAGAACATTTCTCCTCTCAGTCTACTCTTAACCATGTCACTTCATTTATTCATATTATCTTCACTTCCTCAGATGCAACTTCTGTACTATTTGCCTGAACACTGTTCGGATTGTTTTTGTCAAAATGAGGTAAGAAAATAGATTAAATAGTCATTGCTAGTTCCGTTTATTTTGACTAAGTGAGATTAGAGTGCTGTAAATTTTGGCGGTGAAACAGTGACAAGCCATGCTGGGTGGGCTTAAGTCCACAATCCTTTCAGCTAGTACAGTGGCTGTCTGAAGAAAACATTGAACCAAAATTTAAGAATACACATTGTTCAGAGCAGAAGGAACTGTTGACAGTAACAGCTAGAGAAGTGTAAAATGACATAACGTCTTCCTGCTCTCAGCACTTCAGTGCAGCCCAAAGATGAGCACCATTAAAAGCACAACACACTGGAAAAGCAACAAACACACGAAATTGATGTGAGCTTACCTCAAAACCTACTCATACTCTCCATACAATATGAATAAAGGAATGATACCATATGGCTTTTGAGAGAACTTGTAACACACATAGTAATGCACATCTGTATCCCTCCTTTCTTTTTCTCTTCCTCAAAATATAAAGCATATATTTTAATTGTTAAACTGTCATTTAATTTAAAAAGATCATGAAAGACTGCTTTCAACTCTCATAGCCTTTTATATTTCTCATGTAAACCATCATCTCCCATTCTATCTGCATCGATTCTTCCAAGAAGGTTTTGTTTAAAATGTGAGTTTCAGAGATAACAACCTTTCTGGACTGCTAATAATAAGCGAGGTTTGCTTTGCTAAACTGAGTTCACAAAAAACATAATTTCTGAATATAATGAGAAAATGAGAATCTTTTATTAGCATTCAGTTTTAGAGCAAAGACGCATTACATTTCAAAAAATGTCTGACTAGGTCTATTTGTACTAGGGACTCCTCTTTTGGATACTGCAATGACAGCTGATCTGTTTTAGGACCCCGTATCTCCCATAATAGAAGTTTTTGATCCTTGTGTGGAGCAAAAGAACAATTCCAGAGACATAAGCCAGTTTACTATCCACTTCCCGTCTGCCTAAACATGACATATTTTTCAGGTTACTAAATGGAAGTAAAAAATATATCTTTTATGATAAAGTGTAAAAATAAACTAAATTAGACAGCAGGAATCCTCAGAAGTACACTTAATTCCTAGAAAGTGTCATATTGAGATATATGCTGCTTATGAGATGAGAAAATGAAGAAATCTAGTAGTTATCTGAGGGAATTACCAGAACAAAACATAATAGATATTCCTTGTGCTGGCCTGAAATACCACTGAATGCTCACTTCATCATGGTATCACAGCTTTTTGTATTCATTTATATTCTCCTTCTAACAAAGTTTATAACATTTCATATTGAGAGTAAATTAATTCAGAGGTGCAGCAGCAATTTAAAACACACAAAAAACCAACAACGATACAACCTAACCACCACTTCCTTAAACTCAGAGTCACTCTGCATAGTTAAACATTCATTTCACTGCATTTGAGGATCAAAGATAATGAGGTTCAACCTGATTACACCAGCACACTGAATAACTGAAGGCAAAATGGCACCACTGAAAAATCATGTCTTCGTAGTCACATAATATTAGATTACTGAGGAAAAAAAGTTGAAAGATATAAATCCAATTAAGTAGAAGATACCATTGTCCCCTCTCCCTATCTTTTTTAATCCTCTCTTTGTCATTTTGTAAGCTGTAAGGCCAGAGAGAGAAAGCAATTTGGAATGCATTTTTCTGCTGAAAACAGAAGCATTAAAAAATTTTATTCAGTCATTCATTCAACATGACAATGCATTAGACCCAGGACCATCAGAGCGCCAATTTGAAATATTAAAATGGTATAAGGAAAACTACTTTGTCAATGTACTCCATCATCCCTTTTATAACTACTCAAACTACATGTTCCAGTGTGATGCAAGTAATTTTGGAGCTTGTGTGCCATAAAAGCCTTCACAATTTTGTATATTTGATACAAAAAAAAAATTCATTTCAGGAAGAAACCTTATTTAAGCCTCCTTTAGGTAAGATTTTTTTTTCATCATATTTCTAAAAAATTCTAGAGTGAAATCTGATCATGATTAACCCAACACAAATCTAGCAGCACTAGAGACAGTAGTCTGATTAAATATATATATATATATATATTTGTAGTAAAGATGGAAAACATCTTATTTCAATTTTTGCAACAAAATTAAGACTTCTTATGTAGTTAACTTTAAAATAAGATCTTGAGATTTAAGATTAATCATTTGGAATTAAAATTTGGCTGCAGGTATCCTAATAAATCATATCAGTATTTTTAAGATCAGCATCCCCTTGTAGAAACTCCCTGTATTTAATTACAAAGTTCTTATAGGACTGTAGCATAGAAATACCAATTCATTTTTAGTCACATTCCCAGAGCTGCTACATTCCAGTTACGCAGGTATTTTATTTCTTTTTAAATATATTTACAACTTGTAATATCTGCAACACAAACTTAAATAATATGTGTTATATGGATCACAAAACACACAAGAAGAGATTCAGCCAGATAAAGCAACTGGGAAATGCCATCAAAGCAAGGTATTTCTTGGGATTATATCTGTTGTGACATTTCTGTGTCTAAAATTAGAGACCTATATTCAGTAGAATTTTCAAAAGTACTGAATTTAGGTGCTATTAATTTCTGAAATCTCACTAGTTGCAAACCTACCTAAAACTAAGAACACATTCTAAACTGACCGTTAAAATTGTACTTGACTCCTAAATCAGAAAAAAAAAATCATTTAGTGTTTTCAAGTTGAGTTGCTAAAGTGAAGAAGCTTGAAAATATAGCAGAAGTACATATTCCTCTATACATCATTTGAGCTTTTAGGGATTTTTTTTGAAGGTTTTTAGGGATTTTTTCAGGGTTTTTCTTTTTTTGGAGATTTTTGATTAGTGTATGGTATGTGTTTTCAAACAGAAATCTCACTGAACAAGCTATGAACATCAGATAAATAATAAAATATGATTCTAACAATCTCTTCAGCTACATTTTCTTGGCATAACAGTCTTATGATAAACACATTCACAACAAAGCTACATATTTTCTCAAAAATTGACCTTAATAACAAAGCAAACAAACCTACCTAGTATTCCTTCTAGTTTCAGCTAATGTAACTCCACAACCAGCAAAAAATGAAAATGTATCTAGTTTCTTTGGGAAGCTAATGTCAAAAGTGCAATCAAATTAAAAAGTAGAATGCAGGTGGAACATAAAAACTCTCTTCAACCACCCACCGATCAAGTAATTGCTATGTAAGTGCTGTTATTATCGTTGTTGGGTTGCTTTTCTTTTTCTTTTTCTTTTTTTTTTTAAATAAAATACAAAGTCTTAAACTTCAAATGAAAATCTTACCTTAACAAACCCTTTAACAGAGGAGAGACAGATGTTGCATCTCAGATCAACCTTTTATTACTCTTTAGGTTACAAATTTCTCTCAAGTCTACCCAACTTTATAAATTGCAGGGAAGGGAGGGTCTAAGATATTTAATATTTTCCTTGGGAAGTGAAATTGCTTTGAAGAAAAAGATATGTTATGATTCAAATGGGAGTATATTTTCCAAAACATTGGCATGAGAGAATTAATTAAGCAAACACAGTAAATACCAAACTGGGTTCTCCTCCCATTTACATTAATTTCATAGTTGTACAATTTCACTATCTTTCATGCAATGTTTCCCAAATTACCATTGTCATAAGAAGTGTAACTGATATCAATAAGGTACTTCAGTTCAGCCAGCATTGAAATACCAAAAGAATGAGATACTGATTGAAACTGAAAAGATTCACAAAACTGTTACCAATGGAGGAAAACAATCTCGTGTTGTTCTCTGGAAACTCACTATGAAACATCATTGCAGCTAGGGGACAGATACATTCAAAAAAATTGCAGCATCTATCTAGCTAATATACAGAGCTTTAATACCGAGGCAAAACCAAAAGTTCTCTTTCTTTTTATTTAGTCATTGTTGAATAAACTTAAGAAGTGTAATCATTCAAGATTATCACTCTCTAACTTATTTCCACTGGTATGATACAGTTATTAATAATGACTATTATTATATTATATAATATACATATTATCATATTATATCATGCATGTGATAACAGTTCTTATCTAGAACATGTTATAATGCTGCTTTAGTTCACCTGAAAGTGTTGGAGGGAATGTGTCTGAAAGGTAGTCCAACAAACTTGGATGGAGGAGTAAATCCTACAGTCTATATCCTGAGAGGAATTGTATCAGAAAATTAGATAGCTGTGAATTAATCAAAAAACTATGAATGTAAAAGTTACTACTTGTTAGTGATTTAACAAAACTTTCTGTTTTCTTGGAACAGAAAGTGGTTTCAAGTAGATGGCAGAAAGCACTAGCCCCAAAATTCAAATCCTAGCCTTTCCAGCACATACAGGTTTTCAGGATTATGTCATTAGCAACTTCTTCTGCTTTGCTGCATATCCTCCTGTCCAGAGTATAAGAAAATACATTAAACCAGGAATTGGAGAGGGAGATGTCAGTCTCTTCTCTCTGGTAATTAATGATAGAACACATGAGAACAACACAAAGCTGCACCAGGGAAGGTTCAGACTGGACATTAGGAAAAATACCTTTACAATGGTGGTGGTCAAACACTGCAAAAGGCTTCCTAGAGAGGTGGTTGATGCCGCTTGCCTTTCAGTTTTCAAGATGCATTTGGACAACAGCCTCATTAATATGTTTTAACTTCTGGTCAGCCCTGAAGTGGTCAGGCAGTTGGACTGGATGATCGATCTTTGAAGATTCCTTCACACTGTTCTATTCTATTCTATTCTATTCTATTCTATTCTATTCTATTCTATTCTATTCTATTCTATTCTGTTCTGTTCTGTTCTATTCTAAACAACTTGACTCTTGGGAGTGCTCTATCTTCCACATCAACTTAAACAACACACCAACTTTTCCTACATAGGAAAATCTCCATTTTCAATTCACAGTTTCCATTTGAACAAAAGCACAGCTATACAAAGGAGTTGAACAGTTGTAAGCAACATAGGGATTTCACATGCTTATTTTTGTTTTCAGTCCAAAGGTTTCAAGCGACATAGGATGGAAAGATCCATGGACATGTTTGAATGTGTCTCAGAGATGGTTTCTGTAAAAATATAAGATGTGAAAGTCCAACAGGACTCCAAGTTATGGTGAGGATTATCATGAATGTCACTGCATACTCTGAATTGAGTCCTGCAGATGACGACATCCTTGCTCAGAATCTGTTCTCAAAAAATAATTCAAAAGTGGTATGGAAAGCTCCCATAAATTGAAGGTAAATAATTGCTACTCTCTTTTCCTGAGAAATCCCACTGTGAGATGTCTCATTCATTCTAGCTTGTCTGTATTAGTTTTCTTACATGCAAAACAGAGATAACACTAGCTTCCCCAGGTGCATGAAGGAAGAATATGGTGACAGATAGGTAGGTAGTTAACATTCCTGAAACACTATCTATGTGTAAAAATATTCTAAGATAAATGGAAAGAAATTGAATAAGCTGTCAACTGTCATCATGGAATAATTGCATGATTAAGATGCCTAAAGGTTTTTAACCCACAGTTGAAAGTATTTGTTTACACTCTGGACAGTAGGACAACAGTGCTGGAAAATCTGATAATGATACTAGTCTTTTAAATTAGAGAAGTCCAGAGGAACCAAATAATATTATACAATTTGTCAGCACAACGACAGATTGAAGTTGTGCAAGTCAAGTCACGCTGGGAAAGTTTGCACGAACCATAAAAATTTTTGAGTTTTAAATTAACTGTGCTACTCAGGCAAAAGTCTTAACATGTCACTGCAAGTGAGCACACTGAGAACATTAATAGTTCTGAAATAGCTATAATTGAAATATCATCAAAATGGTAAGCTGAGTGAAGAGATGGACAGAAAATAATGGAAAATATTTTGCTGGAGGAATATAAATTATATTTTCCCAAACATTATTTTGTTCACTTCTACGTGCTCCAACTCAAACTGAAATACTGCAGAAGTCAAGTGGGCTGCAGATGGATTTTGAAATACTTCCAGAGGTAGGAAAAGAAAAAAAACATTAAGATAATTTAGAAATGATAAAAATTAGAAGAGGCATTCTATTCTTACTCTGCAGAGCCATCTAAAAAGATTAACAGAATCTAATAAGTGTCAAAAAAAACCCAAAACAAACAAACAAAAAATAAATACAGAAAATGAAGCCAGACCAACAAATCAGGCTTTATTAAAAAAATTTAACTCACTAACAGTTGGGTAGAAATTTAAAACTTATTAATGTAAATAGTTTACAAAATTCTATCATGAAAAACAGAGTTCAGAGACTCAGTAGAAACTGGGAAAAAAAAGGCATGTAAAGGGATCCACCATAACCGTGGTAAACTGGGTATTGTAGTAAGGAATACAGTCACCTCCCATCCTCCAACTTTAAACATTAGTCCGTTTCTATTTATTAGCAGTAAAAGATAAAATAAAATTGCATTTTAGTACTATTTATTGTGTAATTATTCATTCTATGTTTGAAGAACCTTTGAAAATACCTTCTTATTCTCATGCCCAGGATGACTTGTTATAGTTCTTAACATATTTATCAAACTTTGTGCAAAATGGAAAACAACAAGGCCCGTCTGAAACTAGGTGTTCATTCAAAGGGACAGTGAATCACTTTAAAGTCTTTCTTTTCCAAGTGATGGAAGAAAATCACATGCAGGTTAAGAAAATAGTGGGGGAAGAAAAAAAAAAGGCAAAACAAAGCAGTCACTGTTGTCAAGGAATCATGCCTACTTTCAATGTTGAGAAGACAGTGACTGTCAACATTTGTATTATAAGAACTAGTCAAGAAAATGACCTCATCATTTATCTCCACCAGCAGTCCACAAGGGTCATAAATCTACATCTTCAGTAGTATAGATTTGATCCTGCCATCTCCTAAACCCAAGCAAAATAATATTACCATTCCTTGCCATCCTTTTGCCTCCAGAAGGAGTATGAGGTCCTTCAGTCTTTCTAACAACGCAGGTCAGGACTGGCAACAGCTACAATTGCCCTTCCCTTCAACTATGATTCTCTCCTAGTCTTTAAAGTCAATCATTTTCTGCTTCTCACTGATCATATTGATTTCCTGACTTCATAAAAGCAATCCTGTTCTTTTTGATTCTTTGGGAGAATGCCATGAGAGAAAGAATTTGAACAGTGTTTGAACAGGCTTTGAAACTGGGAGTGGGCTGGAATATAAAACATAAATGTAATGGCAGAGCTTCTTACACAAAGGAGAACTTAACAAACCCCTATAGTACTTTGGAAGTGTCGGGGACAACAGGTTATGCCTGCAAGGCTATTGTAAGTGGACGCTTTTCTGCCTTATTCCTTCCAGGTTCTGACAACTGTGACTAGTTTCATCATACCTCTTCTTCAGTTAATGCAAATGTCCCCAGAACTCCTGCTGTTTATCTTGTTTTCCTGCATCCTGCTTATGAGTGGTTGTCTCCCAGAAAATATGCTATTTTTTTTCTGCACAGCTGAGAGAATAAATAGGCTCATGATTATCTCATAGTGTCCCCTTCTTTCTTTTTTCAAAATCTTTTGAGATGTTTTATGCTTCCTTGTTTATTTTAAACTTTATTCTAAGAATATTTAGCAAGAGCATATCCTCATCACAATACTGTCTCTCCTACTTTCTATGGGGGGAATTCAACTGCTTAAGTACCTAAGAAGTTGTTTGCTGTTCAGAGGGGCATCCAAAAATTTTTCTAGCAGTTGATACTGCGGAAATATAAAAATCTGTGCGTCAAAACTGGTTCAAAGTATATTGCATTCCTTGTTTGATTTGAAGCACAAAAAGCTTTTAGCCATTGTGTTAGAAAGATTCTATGGTGAAAGAAAAGTATTAGGTTTAAACAACAGAAACAAATCTCACGGTCCTCTAGAGAACAAAAAAGACCAGAAGCTGGAAGGAAAAGTTAAATCCAAGTATACTCCTAACCACATGTCTTCGTACATTTGAAGGCAACTTCAGTTGTGACAGCACTGTGAAAATAAAGCACAGCAGAGAACTTAAGTGGCAAGAAGAACTGCAAAGAATTCAGCTACAAAATGTTTTCCAAAGACATGCCAGTTTGGCTGAGGCAGTGCAGACTCCACAGCTTGACCCAAGCAATCACTTAATTGAACCAACAGGTGTGAAGAACGTGAACAAACGCTAGTGTGTATTAGGAAAGCAATTGCCTAGATCAGTCTGTGACTGCAGGCATCTCCTGCAACTGAGCTACATGTCTGAGTTAGGGATATCTGTCGACCTGAATAAAATGCTTTGAGATTTTCACATAAGAGTCATTTTGCAGAATGTGAAATTCTGTTAGAAGGCTGCATCTCCAAAATGCAAGATGGCTTTCTGACAAGAAGGCCAAAAGTAATCAGTAAGAATTTAAACCATAATTTATCTACAGGATATCCATTATGATCATATCTTGTCTGTAGAAAGGTGTCATTAAATTACTTCTTAAAACATTCAAGGTGTCTTATTGCAAGCTGAGGATTCTGGTAAGTATAAACTTGGACTCCAATCTTGCAGCCCAGAAGGCCAATTGTATCCTGGGCTCCATCAGAAAAGGGACGGCCATCAGGGAGAGGGCGGTGATTGTCCCCCTTTACTCTGCCCTTCTGAGGTCCCAGCTAAAGTACTGAGTTCAGGTCTGAGGTCCCCAGCAAAAGAAAAATGTAGAGCTGTTGGAGTGGGTCCAGAGGAGGGCCATGAAGATGATCAGAGGGCTGGAGCACCTCTCCTACAAAGAAAAGTTGAGAAAGCTGGGCTTGTTCTGCCTGGAGGAGGCTCTGGAAAGATCTCGTTATGGCCTTCCAATACTTAGAGCAGGCATGCCCAACCCACAGGCCCATGGACTGCATGCAGCCCCGCACAGTTCATAATGTGGCCCACTCCCTGCTGCCGCCTGGCCCCTGGCCCACACTCATCACTCAGCACCTAGAACTGCCTCAGCTGAACCCAGGATATGGAGAGGGCACAGTGCAATGCTAACTCAAGTTATGAAAATAATTTTATGCATTTTTGATACATTGACTAAACAGTCCTGTGAACAGTGAACAATATGCAGCCTTGCTTTGATAAAGGTATTTGAGAATAGGAAACAAGATTACGGAAAAATCATCAATTTTTTTGTATATTTGTGACTCCATTTTCAGTTTACATAAATATATTACCTGTAAATTTTCAAATGGAATGTATAGAGTTACAATCAGATATTCAACTCAAAGAAAAATGTGATCATGTCTCTCCACTAGACTTTTACAAGACCTGTCTTACCAGAGAGAAGTATCCCTTGTGTCACAGTCGTGCCTTATTCACCTCATTGCTTTTTGGCAGTATGCACATTTGTGAGCAACTATTTTCAAGGATGAAGCACAGGATGAATAATATTTCATCCAAAATCTCTGATGAACTCCTTGAGAACTCACTATGAATTGCAACCACTTCCATCAAATGAGACAGATGCATTAGTTTCACAAAAATAAGGTCAAATATCTTACTAGTTTTTTGCTTCTGTTGTTCTTTTTTGTTTTAATAAAAAATATATATAAAAAATGTTTTGTAAGTTATGTACGTTATAAAAGTTATATGCAGCCCTAGACAATTCCTCTTCACACAATGTGGCCCAGGCAAGCCAAAGGGTTGGATACTCAAGACTTAAAGGGAGATTATAAACTGGAGGGAGATTGATTTTATACACAGATAGTGACCAAACAAGGAGGAATGGTCTTAAACTAAAAGAGAAAGTTTTAGATTAGATATCAGGAGGAAATTCTTTACTCAAGGGGTGGTGAGGCATTGGAACACGTTGCCCAGAGAAGCTGTGGATGTTCCATACCTGCAGGTGTTCAAGGCCAGATTGGATGGGGCCACGGGAAGCTTTATCTAGTGGATGGCAACCCTGCTCAGGGCAGAGGGTTTGGAAATGTATGGTCTTTAAAGTCCCTTCCAGCCCAAGCCATACTGTGATTCTACAATTTAAGAGAATAATGAATCAAAGAATCACAGAACTGTAGGGGTTGGAAGGGACCTTGAGAGATCATCGAGTCCAACCCACCTGCCAAAGCAGGTTCCCTACAGCAGGCCACACAGGTAGGCATCCACACAGGTCTTGAATATCTCCAGGGAAGGAGACTCCACAACCTCCCTGGGCAGCCTGTTTCAGTGCTCCGTCACCTGCACTGTGAAGAAGTTCTTATACATACTGGTGCAGAACTTACTATGTATGAGTAAGCGATATAAGCATAACAGATAATCATACCTATTCTCCGCTCAGTAAAATATATATGCTAGTTAGATTTTCTAACCAAAATCTAAAATTTGAGAACTAAATGAAATTTCAGATTCCTTGTTCTCGTTTATTAAATCAACCAATTTTCATTCTGCCATGTTATATTTTATACGTATATATATGTACTAAATGTTATTATAAATATGATTGTATCAAACCCACTAACTTTGATGGAACTGATATGGAAATTGGAGCACAACTTTATATCTACCTATGTTGTGGTTTAACCCAGCAGATAGCTAAGTCCCACACAGTTTGTTCACTCTCCCCCTTCCCAAGTGGGATGGGGCAGAGAATTAAGGAAAAAAAACAGTAGAACTCGTGGATTGGGGTAAAAGCTTTTTACTGAGATAGCAGAGAAAATAAAAGAAATAACAGTACATATATATATCTATACAATAAAAGATAGATGATACACAAAGCAAGGGACCACCAACCGATACCCATCCAGCCAGCAGCCCCTCTCTTGGCTAACTGCCCTTTCATAAAAATCTCATGATGTCATATGGTATGGAATAGCTCTTTGGTCAGTTTGGGTCAGCTGCCCCGGTCCTATCCCCTCCCAGTTCCCAGCTCCTTATGCCTCCTAACTGCTTCACTGAGGAAATGAATATGTCCTTAGCTCTGTTCAACGCTGCCAGGTGTTATCAGTTTTGTTTTTCTTCTGGGGCCAAAACATAGCTTCATAACAGACACTACGAGAGAAGTAACTTCTGTTAGAAACTAAGACCACCTACTTGAGTATTATTATCCAAAGAAGAGTTCTTATTTGACCAGGAAAAACTACTAAAATTACAATATCATGCAAAAAAAAGTGATTTAAATGGCAGCATTAAGATTGTAATCAGTTAGAAAAATGTATTAAATCATTACAAAATTTACAATAAAATGTCCTAAAAGTCTCACCTGTGAGAACACCAAGAAGCAGAGCAGCTTGTACTTTCTTTCAGGTTTGATTTAATGTAATGAAACACATAGAAACTCAATTTAAGGAATATTTTAGGTTAGCTCATTATTTTTCTCAACACAACCTAATAACTAAATTAAACAAGAAAAGTCACTCATTGCTTCAGGATCAAACTTAGACAAACTTAGACAAACATAACAAGAAATTGTTTGAGAAAAGATTTACTGCTGTCAGCATTAATGAATCCGTGATATTTTTCCACTGGTAGTATCAGAAATCTCGTCTAATATAGTAAATGTTTCCAAACTGTTCAACCCTATGGCTTCAAAATAGAGTGATAATAATCACGTTAAAAAACCTGCTTGATATTTTAAATGAGTGAATCCATTTTGAATTCGTATAAGTGAGGAAAACTACATGAACAACTTCCATCAAACAGCAGTGAGGTGTTTGGGGCAGATTTCAATCAGCTTGTGTCAATTTCTCTCAGTGCTGATCTCCAGGACACCTGGTTGCCAGAACCACAGACTGCCTGAAGTACAGGCTGGTAAACACCTCTTTGGTGATGTATGTTTCTTTTGCTGCATATTCAGATAGGGAATTGGATGGGTTTACTAGGCATATCATTTGAGCCATTTGGTACAGTGCTTAATTGCTGAACTAGGGACTGGAAGAGGGAAGGAAGTAAAACAAACAAACAAACAATGTTTTGGCTCTTGATTATTTAGTGTTTAGTGAGTGCGAAATCCACATTATTTCATATTCATCTTCAAAAGAGCAGTGATAGTCTATTTTTGCATTGTACTCATACATTTGTGGAAATGACTACTGAGAACAAGGAAAGAATAAAAGTATATACAACTCACACTTTTTAGCAGCATTCTCTTCCTTTGTAGAGATTGTTTTACCCTTGGTTTTCAAACATTTGTATCTTAAAAACTAAGTAAGAATATTCTATCGAACTTAGAATTAAATTTCATCTTGCATTTGTTTGTACTTGTTATCCTCATATTGCCAAAGAGATGTCTTAAACTGCATTGATTCTCTGTAATTTTAATATGATTTTATTTCAGCACTGAAATTCATCCTATGCCATTATAATTACTCTCTGCTTTTGATTCTGACTTCTTAATACCAGTTCATTTGCTGAAAACGGTAACTGTGGTCTCAACTTGATGACAGAGGTCAGCACACTTTCTTTTAAAATGTACAGAAGCTGGAGAGAAAAAAAAAGATGTTTCTAACTTCTTGAGTAGTTTTTTAGCTTTCACATATTCCTTACACCTTGGGATTTTGCATTTTTCTACATACAGGTGTTAATTGCATGCATTATGAAACCAAACAAGATGTAGTTGTGAAAGGAAGAAATAACCTGACAGAGGAAGCTCAAAACTAAAATGTTGCGTAGAGGTTTTATTTTCTTTTTTCTAATTCACGGAAGTTTCTATTTAGATAGCACAAAAGTTACCTGAAACTCACTGACACATGACAGTGCATACACAGATGAAAGCAGAAAGTCTGCTAATCCTTTTTCACCTGCTCTAACTAGAAATGGCATTAGTGTTGAATATTAGTGTCGTGTTATAACCTCCTTTTGACTCTCACTCTCTTCTAGAAAAAGACAATAGCCATTTTTTTTCTGCATAAAAATCTGCTGCTGCTTTCTGAATAAGAAACAATCTCCATGCATTGAGGTGCACTACATCTCAATTTCACCATCACCTGTAAAGGAGACTGGACAATGGAGAAAACCCCACATTAACTCCACATCTCTGAGGATAATAGCCACAGGCAACCATCTTCTCAGTGGTGTCCAAACCCTACAGATGGAATCTCCACTCCACTGAGACCTAGCAAGCTCTAGAGCAAACCACTGTTGGCATCTGGCAGCTATGACTTAATGGCACCACAGGGAAAATCAAGAACATGATAAATTGTTTGAAACATTTTATCATGTTTGAAAAACATGATGTAAGAGGAGAGAAAGTTTACTGTTATGGCAGCTTGGAAAACACTGTTTCTGGAAAAAGCAACAGAGCTATGTGAGTTCATGAGCAAATAGTTATCTCGAGCAAAGGAAACAGATTGCAGCCTCAGCCTCATGGTTTAGTGATTACAAGCTTGGAGGGAATCTAAAAAAAAAAAGTTAGTTTTAATTTTTTTTTTCCTCCTTTAAGCAAAAAGACTGTACAGTGCTTGAAAAATCTGTAATCAAAATGCTATGGGAAGTCTGCAATACTACATGTACTGCTGCTAAGAACTGAAACAGCTTATGGATTGAAACGTTCACAAAGGTCCCATGGTCATCCACAGCATTGTCAAAAGATGCATGGAGATGGAGTAGACAAGGAAAGCCTCTAATAGCCAGTGTGGACCAGGAGCAGCACATGTCACAAGATCAGTGACCTGGTAGAACAGGTGACAGAACTGGGGGAGCCTAGCAACCACAGCCTGTAACAGAGGTGTTGCTACAGGAGGTGTCTAGCATCTTTCTTAACAAGATACAAGATAAGGAAACTCAAGGAATGTTTGTCACACAGGTGGCACAGGGTGTGTGTTGTCAGTGTCGAAAAGTATAGGATTCTTATCCTTCCCTTTAACTGAGCTGAAGAGGTGAGAGTTATGAATACCTGTGAAGACGATGACATGGAGTAGACTCAAATAAATGTCTTTCAATGTCTGGCTAGACCTGAAGGTTCCCAGCAGGTCTCCTCTTTGTTGGGACCACGGATTTTCAAACCCATGCAGGCAGCAGCCAGAGACCTTTGCTCTTCCTGCATAAATCCACGAATGAGCACAGGAACTCTGAAAGTTTTGGATGTGCATCTGCCCACTTAGTTCTGTGTCAGAAAGCTATAGCAAGGGAACTTAGTTCAGATGCCACCATCTCACAGACAAATAACGGAAAGTTTTTTTACTGTAATGAACAATAACATTCTTGAGGCTGGTTGCCAAAGACACAGTTATGCAAGTTAAGCCATAAAGCCAATTCTCTGAGTTACTAATACGTATTTTAAGGGGATGACATAAAAACATTCACTTTGGCATTGGTGAGGAACATAGTATTTTTAATTACAGCAAGCTATAGGCCTGCAGCTAGGACAAAAAACTAAAGAGCTTTTTGCCTGTTTTTTTAAAGGGTTTTTTAAACCCTGCAGAATTGCCAAAAGCAGCTGAGAAGAAAATGTGAGTATTCCCTCCTATATTTCAGTGTAGAAGGCTTTTAAGTGGTGAAAGCCTATAGGCTTTCCCTTATGAATATGAATTTCTCATCCTTGACAATGTTGTCATTGGAATATTTGCAGCACAAAGGGACATGCAGGTAGCTACTGAAAGGACAAGAGTGCTTCCGGGAAAAGAAGAAATCTTTTTTGACTTCACCACCACCACTCCTTCACTTCACTTCCAGCCTGACAATGTCTCAGAAAAGCACCATACTGGCACTAAACAAATTAGTTTAAATTCCTTTTCAAAATACAGGATAAATTCTCAGTCGAGTTAAATAAACACAGTATATTTACTTTAGATACCTTATTTCTCTTTAAGAACATGCATATATGGAATAGCAACTATTATTCTAAAATATATAGTCATTTAACTTAAGAGAGAACACGATATACCTAAGGAATCAGTACAGTTTCATAGAATCAATGGTCAAATTCTCTGCTATTGTCAATTAATTCATTCATGCTTAAATCAATGCAGTGGCAAGCACTTACAATAAGTTGTAGAGTTTTGCACAGTAATTCCTTCTATCCTGCAGCTGTCATGTTTGTTCAAATTATCATTCAAGAATAATCTCAGTTTAAGGTGCAAAATAGATTTTTTTAATTTAAAACAGACAATTTAAGGAACATACAAAATAGATTTCCTCCATGTTTGGGAAATAAAATCAGAAAAAAATGGGATTATCATGTTCTATTCATTCTTTGGTGCTTTTAGCATTGCAGCACATTCAGTGATCATGTCTGTATTCCTGACTCTAAAGCTTTCACATAATAAAAATAAGGAGCTTGCACTTTAATGTCTTGGCAATATGCTTGTCACAGTGCAAAAGAAAGATCTAAGTGAATGGTTTCCTTTGATATCCATCTCTCTGTCTCTCTCACACATCTAGCAATGTGAAAAATAAAATAAATAAGCTGTAGGTAAAGGAAAAAAAGGAGGGGAGGGACAAGTCTTGTACAGAATAAAAGAGAAGGTGTCATTCTCATTCTGCATTTTGAGCAAAGAAATTTTCAACATTAGATTCCAAATTGACCTTTGTGGAGAGGGAAACACAAATAATTTATCCTATCTAGTGAAAAAACTAGTATTTTCTGTAGGGAAGCTAAATTAGTACCTAAGATAACTGAAACTGTACTCAGCATGTCAAAAATAAAACAACCAACAACATTCAAGAAATCTACCATAGTGCAGCAGTTTGCCATGATGATGTCCAGAATGCCTGATTTTAGTTTCCTGAAACAAGGAGCAGAAAGACTCTTTAAACATAATTCTTCTCTAAAGTTGTAGGCCTCCCAAGATCATGCAGCAGAAGTTATATTTTCTTCCCTTTTTCTTTTCAAACAACTGTACTGCATTTTATTCTTTTAAAAATAACTCTTACGTATATAGACATTTGTTATATTAAAGTATTGTTTTAATTTTGTTAAGAAAACAGTCCATGCTCCAATTTGTTGGAGAAACAACATATAACAGCGTTCTTCCATCCAAGTAAAACTCTTGTTGAGGTCAATTTAATCTGAATAGAAACAATGCTCTAACACTGACACAACTGTTTTATGTTGCGAGAGATTACAATTAAAAGTCTTGAACTGAATCGTTTTCTCTCTAAGGATAGAGCTGCTTTTATTATTATTATTAATAATAATAAATCAATTCCAATTTGTTTAGAAGTACAGAAAATTGTTTAGGTGTCAGGAATTACACCAGGTTCAAGGTTGCATCCATACTTCTATTATTAGCATACCTTATTATCTACTTCATTAATTTTTTTGTTAAAGAATTCATCTGAAGAGGAGTAAGATAATTTCCTCACCTCATTCCCTTCCATAATCACAGTCCTGTCAAACAATTAAGTTTCAAATTAGAAGTTAATAATGAAACTTTTTTAGAATTGTCACACAGACCAGTCATGATCCCATCCAGCTTAGAATCTCACTTCTAACATTACGAGATACTTCAGGAAAATACAGTAAAAATGCAATTAGAGAATAATTCTCCACAGTGGAAATGGCTAGAGAATCAGAAAAAGAGAGGACAATGAAACTGTTGATTAGTAATTACACTTCTTTCAGGAAAGGCTTTTGTAAAATTTTGTGCAAGTCTATCAAAAAATTTGAACTTCTGAAGACAAAAGAAAGACACACTTCAAAAATCTAATGTAGCCTTAAACCCGAAAATGGCATTGTGCTCCCAAAGCCATTCATAAGATGATAGGGCCAAATATAGAGGTTTTTTAGACAGGTAAATAAAGCTTATTTCATTTCTGAATTAACTGCTGAGAGCACGACAGAAAAAGGTGGGAAAAAAATCACCTACAGATAGTTATAATCTAAATCTTCAAGTATCTGAATAAATGCAGTGATACTTTAAAAGCATCATTTATTTTTACTGCTTTAAACTGTTAGTCAGGAATAAAGTTCAGTGGATATGAACTATTAGAAACAGAGTTTTATATGAAGACCGAGAATGATATATAAAAATATCTCCTTTATTTTTTATTTTTTTAATTTTTATCATATTTTTTTTCCCCCAAACAGTATATTAAACGGTCAAAGCCGTTATCAGGATTCTTAATTCTAAGTCGCTGAAGATCTAGCATACTACATGACTAGTAGTCTGGTGGAGGAACAGTATGAGTAAAATGTATTCTTCTACTGCTGCAGTCCACAGAGAACTACTCAAAGAAAATATAATTTCTTCACAGAAAATATTTTTATTTGGGCAGAATCGAAAAAGAAGTGTGTATTACAAACTAAAAAACACACATACTTGTTAGTGCAGACAATGTGTGCCCCAGCCCAAATGCATCAGGTTAATTATGAATGGAAGAGAAATATCTCTGACTCAAGAAAAACAGTAAGTGTTGAGAAGTAGTTGTCTTCAGTCTGGCTTTGTTGCCTTTATCACAATAGTAAACCTTTGAGTCACTTCAAGTTAAAGACTTGACCAAATAAATTAGAAGTATTACTTATTTCCCTTTCTTTTGGTCATAATTATTTTTACCACTGATACCAGAACTAAAACTAATTAGGAAATTCACATGATTCTTCCCCACCATTTGAGAACTTAGCCTAGATCATGAAGTCATATTTTGAACAACATTTGGAAATATGTTGGTTTTCCCACCCCAGCCACACACACATATTCACGTAAACTTTTCAGAAGTGTTTGCTTTGATAGTGAAAAAAAAATTATTTTGCGATTTAAACTTTTGTGGATACTTTTAAGTAAAGATGAATACATTTTATTTAAATGTTTTTTAAAATAATGAAATGAAAGTTACTTCCAAACTAGTAAATGAATCGAGTACAGTGAAATATGTTATTTTACTTATCTGAAAACTTCGATCAACATTTTCTGGAGAAAAAAGAAAGAATGGAAAATTCTGTCAAAATGACAAGTTTGTTTTTAATTGATAATCATTCTGTTACAGAAAAAAAAAGAAAAAAAAGAAAAAAAAGAACAAAAAGAAAAAAAGAAAAAAAAAAGAAAACATACCCTTCATATCCATGGTAGGCCATTCTTGGAATATAGTTGTGCAATGCATGTAAACACAAGACACAATTTGGTTAAAGTGGTAGTATAATCTTTGATATAAAATAAATAAATAAATAAATAAGAGAAGTGCAAATATGAGGCAGCAATATTATTGGTAGCAATACGGTAACATACAGCATTTTCACTTGTGAGGACCGAGAAGGAGGGAGACAGGAAAAGAACAGATAGTGATTCTTAATGATGCACCTTCAGCTATTGTATTATCATTGCTGATTTGTTCCAACCCATGCTTCATACCAACAGCAGCTATGATTTTGTATGATTTATCATCTATCTGAAAGAGTTTAGTATAGCAGTTCAAAACAGATGGGACTGCAATTCCAGTCTTATGCTGTACATTAGTGCTGCACGGTAGAAGTCCACATGAAAACCAGACAAGAGCACACAGATCTCAGTGAAAGGACTTGAACGCAGTGACCAAATGAACTAAGTAACACAGCCACCACTCTAAAGTGTGCATAGAGAAATTTTCCACCCATTCTCTTTTTGCTTCTCCATCAGTTCATAAAGAACATCAGACTCCTTAATATAACAGATGCAAAAAAAAAAATATATCATTAGCTCCAATTAAAGAAATGAAGCATACATTCATATAATTATTTTTTAGATAAAGGAATGCATTCACATTAAATTCCTTAAATTTTAGTGTTAAAAGAGACAATTACCTAATCTATTATTTCATTTTTATGAAAACTAAGTGAACAAAGGAAAAAGTTTTTTCTTAGCTTTTTAAGATCTTTTTTATACATGATATCTTGAATTCTAGACTATAAAAAGAATCTGATAGAAATGCTAGGAACATAAATTATAGCATGATTACATTAAATGGACCAGTCACAGCAGGGCAGAAACTAAACATCAGCCTCTAAATAACTTCCAGCATTGCTTTTAACATGATCAACTGTTCTTTGTGACAGAGGGGATACAAAGGATAAGCCAGAAAACCAAATTACTGACTGCAGGTTTTCAATATATTTTTTGGTTCCTGAAATTCTCATAGCTCTCCCGATTAGCAAGCTACTGAACAGGGGCAAAGCAATGCCACTGATCTCATTAAATCCTCCTATACCCAAGTCAAGACAGATCAGCACAATATCTAAATCACTTTAATTCTCCCTACTGAGATTCTGATAATAGAAAACTATGCTCATCTGCAAATTTCCTATATGGATGTAACCACACTGTAATTGACCAGCTGACCTTTGAAAAATTATGTTATTGCCACCTCTTACTTGTGACCCTAGTGAGTATCTATAACTCCCTAGACCTGTACTAGCATAAAATGTGTCAAACTGTATTTTAAAACTGTGGAAACTTTCAACATTTCTTATGTGATCTATAGCATATTATTAAAATGAGAATGCACATATATAAAGAATTACTTACACACTCAAAAGCATTTGCATATACACATATATACATGATGTATATATATACACACAGAACCCACACAGCATCTCAAATTAACTTTTTCGGAAACAACTAATTTAGCCCAGAAAGAACATTTGCATCTGAGAACAGTTAATCACTTGAACTCTCAAAGGATTTGAAGGAATTTTAAAAACTGATTCCAAGGAAAAAAGAAATGTTGTTGGTGAAATCTTTTGTTTCTAGATACCTGACTAGTCAGGTTTGTTATCCATTTAGTACAATTGCCCAAAGCAAATTGTAGAACTAAGTTGTCCCGTGACACTTTGGAAAGCTGCTAGAAAGTGAAAAGGGAAGAATAACAGCACATTTGTCTTAAAAAGGAAAACAAATAAAAACCTTTACAAAATGACAAAGCTGTGTCTTACTCTACTCAATAAACTGTAGAATAAATTACCTCAGTGAAGTCTGTCTAGGATTAGAAAACTACTTTTGCATCCCTGTGTCGCTGATGTACACAACTCATTCAAGGATTTTCTCTGGCAAGCACTGATCACTTACAACCTCATAGGAGCAGAGGGGAAAAAACACATTTAGAAGACAGTCTCACAGTCTGCCCAGAAGATAGTAGTAGACATCAGCATGACTCTCAGATGAGACATGATTTTTTTGCTAAGCTTAAATAAATTTATGGGACAAAGGAGGGCTTTGTTTGAACAAGGCAAATTACTAAGGTTAATTAGTAAATTAACAATTATTTATACAATAATATTTAACTTAATAAATAGGAATGACAGTTAGTGAGATTGTAATGAGAAAGTAAACAAAGATAATCAACGCTTTACAGAATGACAAGGGAAAAGGCCAAATCAGTATGGATCTGATAAGGAAATTCTTAGCTATTTACATGTATATTTGCTTAAACTTCGGGTCTGAATATATTTTTTTAATTGATCCATAAAATAGGTTGAACTGAAAATCTAGAAATTTTATCCCAAAGAAATTGGCATTCATGGAATTCATCACACTCATAAAAACGCAGTATCGTGCAAGCACTGTTCAGTCCAACTAGAACCAAACTAAGTACTGTGCTACAAAAAAACTAGGCTTGGCTACTTTAAATGGAGCACAAAGAAGCGTGTACAGTGCATAGGAGAGGAAGAAAAAATAAGTGGGAGAAACTGTCACATTACAAAGACAAAAGTAAAGAAAAAGTTTAAAAGGGCTATAACTCAAAATTTCTTGACTTATCATTTAGTAGAAATAAAAAAAACTTCTTTCCAGTTTAATTTTTTCCAGTAACAGCTCAAACATAACTTTACAATGGATACACCTTCAAACCAGTCAGAACTGGAGGTTGTAAAAGCATTATGAAAAAAAAAATAGTTGTAACTTTTGTCCCTGCCTTTTCCTGAAAATTCTACAATGGGCAATCTAGCATCTATTCTGGCAATAGGAAATATGTAATTAATAATGATATAGAATTCATGATTTCCTGTGCATTTGAATATTTTTAAGAATTTAAGAATTAAAGTCTCCTATGTTCTTTAACAGTACATTTCAAAATAACATAAGTGAGGTACATGTTTTCTAAGTAAGAAGTTCGTAGACTCTCTCCACGGGTGTACTTAGAAGTGATTATGGGTTGACTGGAAACCGGTATTCTCTGGGCATGTTCCATGTCAAGCTGTTGAGTGATTTCTCTTGAAGATCAATCCAGCACAAACATTGAACCTCAGGTAACCTGAAAACTTCTGAATTCAAGCCCTTGAATGCCTCAATATCACACACCAATTTCCATGCCACGAGGGCTCTTTGTGTGTATCACTCTAGACCAGATTGGTGCTCATCTCCCCATTGCCACTTTAAGCTGTATTTTCCAAATTGAGATGATCGCTTCCTTTCTAGATTTTTTCTAATTTATTGGTCTTCTTTATTATGTGTTTTTTTTTAATCTATTTTTCACCCAATGTTTTCTTACATAAAAAAAGCTTAATCATGACCCTTTTTTGGATCTACAATTGTCCACATTCTGAAATCATAGACCATTTCATATCTAGATTTCAAGACCTACCACTAATAATTATTTATAACAGTGTACAAAAGAACATTTGCCATAAATTCAAAGTGTGCTGAACAGAGCCCTAAATATCTCAAGTATAATGATATTTCCTTATGCACCTGAATTTCAGTACAAACTTGAAAGTACCCAATAGGTTTGTGACGAATAGGAAGCCAGGAAAAAAAAGCTGTGGAAGGATTAAAGAAAAAAAACAATAAGTAACAAATAAACCATAAGCCTTACATATGATCAGAACTGACTAAGAATGAGATTCAAGAGCTACTGAAACATGAGTTAATAAAAGCAACAGGACTAATGCACTTTGTGATGTATACTGGCTGAAATCGAGACCAGAGTAGAAGGAAGGGAATTGACTGAGCTCAAATGCAACACTCTTGTCTTTTCCTTTGGGAAAAGTATGATTTGAAAGATTAGAACAGGAAGAGAAATTGAGGAGGAAAACAGTAGAGAAAGATATCTTTACCAAAAGACTGAGAAGTGTGTCTCCCTCACTTCCAGTAAGAATTGAGACTAGCAAAAAAAAAAAAAAAAAAAAAAATNAAAAAAGTATTCTTTCTAGGTTAGTTTACTGTCAAAATAAAGACAGCAACTGAATTATTAATAAAGGCCTTCAACAGCATGAAAGTGGATTTTCTTGTCTTTTCAAAAAGCCCTCAAGAGACAGCAGTCTCCTGCAATATTGCCCTGAATGGTGGTGTGACTTGTGAACTCAGCAAATGTGCACAGCTTGACCAGGCATGTGATAGTAGTGGAAAAAGCAGTCAAAAGAACGGGGAAAAAGAAAACTGCTACAGAGGTATGTACAGACATGCAACCTATGAGGAGATCAAGCAGCCTAAGAAAAGACTCACAGCACAGGCAATGAAAAAGCAAGAAACATCAAAACCAAAGCATCTTCTTTAGGTGAAGAAATATATATACGTTTTAATTTTCAATTAATAAAAATCTGTTACCTTCTACTATTTTGATTAAAATCAAGTTATATAAAATTAACTGTCAGTCATCACAAGTTTCTAAAGGCAGAAACAATTTCAGTGTCTTTTTCTTATGAAAAGGGAGAGATTTGACTCATACTGGTCATGTGAAGTTGAGTGTACTGAGATTGTTGCTAATGAGACCACCGAATTTAAATTTATTGCCAGGTTGAATATTTAAATAAAAATATTGGAAAGAGAGAGCACACAGAGGAGAGGAACTGCAAATACCTCAGGCAGGCTGCCAGCACCAACTAAGAGAAGATGGTACAATGGTATGTCGAAGCTGTACAAGAACAGACACAAGGAACGTGCACATCATCCAGTGGCAGGCACAGCTTGTGAGCAAAGTTGGAGAAGCCTAGCTGCAGCAGGTGAACCAGATCTTGGGCCTTTGTCAGGGCTCCCTTAGCACAGCTTATACAGTCTTGAGCAAATGATTTGTCTTATGAATTTCATCCCCCATTTATGTTGCCTCATAAAAGTAAAGTCTTCCATGGCCATGGTTTCATTACATATAATGACATTCACAAGAGCACAATATATTCATTAAAAAGTTCTGAATTGGAATTAACAATTTTGAGCACAGAATATACTCTGAGGAGAGTAAAGGGAGGCGTGCAGCATCTAGAAGACAGTATGTGTCAGGGACTGGGACCTGCTGAGTTTAGGCTTTTAGAGATGCAGTACCAAAGAAGACAAATGATCCACGGAAGAAAGAAAAGACTTTAGCACTAACATCTTGCTTTTTTGAAAGGATGCTTTTCCAGCTCCTAAGGACTTCCAAGCATCATGCTTAACCTCCCTTTGGGAAAGGAAAATACAAGCCAACATGTGATCCTTGAAAGATTTCCTGCATCTGCTTGATGTGGTTTCCATAATGCAAATCAATAATAATCTTCCTCTGAGCCTTTTGTTTCCAGGCTCCTTTTATTCTCCCTAAAACAAATAATGAATTTGATTATTTTAGCAAATTACAACAGCAATTCACATGCAGTTCTCTTCTATCTTCAGTGAAGCATACCATGTCCAAAATTAACACGGCCTGATGCACAATAGGACATGAAAAAAATTATGTATCTTTTTTTCCCCCTAGCAAGACTACTGCCACCAATAGCTGACTTGGATCTGCTAATTGTAATTATAACTGTAGGATTTTATTGTCAAATACATTTCCCAGATAAACGGTTCTTGCCTTTTCAATGATTTTGACTGATGGGTTGAACATGGAGTTATCTTTTTTAAAAAGCTAGATTGTATGGGGTAATGCAAATTCTCTTGCTACACAAAACCTTTTTACAAATGTATTTTTATTATTAGTGCTTGTCTCTTATCTGTATGGGTTATTTTACATGAATTTGCACTGCTTTGCAGCAAATCAGATTCAAGTGTATCATTTGTAAGCTACATACAAAGCGGTAAGAGCATTAATCTGTTCTTTTCAGCACACTAGGTCTCAAGAAGCTCCCACAATCCAGCATTAACAAGCTATTTATTTCATTTACCATCTTAATGGCTGAAGAAAAAAAAAAGAAAACGATGATTGCTTGTTTGTTAATGAAAGGGTGCTGTGGTTAACCACCGGAAAGACTATTAAGCATCATAAAATTGCCCTTGAAATTCGACACTTTTAATATCTCATCTGATATGCTATACTGGCAAAGCAAAAGAAATAGAAAGATCAATAAAGGTTTCACCTCGCTCCCAATTAGAAAATTTCATGGATTTGGGGAAGAAAATAAATATAAATTAGGAAGGATAAAAATAGAAATATTAAAGAAGACTAGATTATTGAATAGTGAAAGGTAACATGGATAAAGTTCTCACTGTTTTATGATGCTTAGTTAGCTGCCTTACAAATATGTGGATCTATACTTTTTTTGTACATATTGCCTACAATTTTGTTAATCTATCAGTGACCTTGCAGATCCTTGCTATATTAAAAAATTATCTTAAAGGAAAAAAAAAAAAAGAACAAGAGAACAAGAAGTGTAGAGTGATTTTAGAAGCTACCTTATCACTCTCGAGATTTTCCTCACTCTCGGTACTGACATTGTTCTGAGGAGCCAGTGCCTTGGTCAGGCCTGGACTGCTCAGCTAGGCCTCACAGGCAGCCCTCAAGTAGACCCCACCTCAGCACCCCCTATGCTATATGCTGGTGGATGGAGATGGCAGCCAAATGCATCAGGAAGCTTCCTTTTGCCTGACTTATACACTTTGCAACTTACTATGTTTTTGGGAAAAATAAGCTCGGTGTCAATCAAGGTAAAGTCATCCTTCCAGGAATCTGCAGGAAGAAACCTGCACCATCTCTGTCCTTCACAATGTCTACCCCACTACTGATGCAGAGCAGCCTCTGAGATTAAAAATGTCGTTCCCTATCAGGTCACTGGAAGCATATTATATTTTTGGTTGCAGCCATTGCTACATTCCCCACTTTTTTATTCTGTCCCAGCATCTCAGTTAATTTTTAGCTATTCAATTTTGAATTCTGCAATTTTCACTAGAAATTCAGTCCTGTAAAGAAAGAGGGCTGGAGACACAGCATAAAACTAGTGTTATGGCAGTGTGGAGCTACCAACTTTAAAACACTGGGGACCAAAGTGGACCTCCTGGGTAAGTGTTCGAGTTTTGAAGAAGAGTGCAGATTCTGCTAGCTGGCCAGGTGCAACCTTATCTAGCTGAATGGAAATGCTGAGGAAAAGGAGATATCTTAAATGGCATCCCTCTCCCAGGTTTGCTCCTTACATTTTGTAGTACCTCTAGACATCTACTACATGTAGGAGTCTTAGTCCTGAACTTGTTCTTTGGAAGGTAGAAGTCTACATCTCACCTTTCTACATAGCAGAAAAGCTGTTTCTTCCTTTATAGCTAAAGAAAGGAGTCTGGAAAGCTTGGAAAATGAGTTCTTCACAGCTCAGGGTTTATGAATGAAATTGGAGCTATGCTGCTTGAAAGCATCAGGACTAAGATATTTCTAGACCTGCACAGAAACAAAATATTAATTATAAAAATGACTACAGCTGTAAGAAAGATCAACTGTTTTAGGTAGTTGGTCAGAAATTTTGAATAGTCAAGTTCTAGACTTAAACTCCAGGCACCCAACTTCTTTCATGGATTTAGAAATTTATATAGAAAGGAAATAACAGATATATCAAGAGTATTTTAACAGTTTTTCGATAAATGTTGATATATTCCTGTATGGATTACCAATCCTGAGAAGGTCCTGTTCACCAGTATTTATATGTTGATTACATTAAGATAGAAAGTTTACAAAGTCTACAGGCACTGCTTCCTGTTCCTCTAAGCTTGTTATGCTCACTAATTTCTCTAAGGAGGTTCAGATTTTAAACACCGCAAAAGCCCATTTACACCAATTGATAATGCCAATCACATACAAAACATCAACATAGATTAGTACATAGCTGATTTGTGAAGTTTATGAAGTTTATAAACATTGCCACTTTTTTGAAAGTTTATGTTCTCCGTAAACACTTCGTTTCATGGCTCATGATTATTACAGGGCACTCTGAAAAAATGGCAATATTTATACCTCACAAATGTCATTAGTGATATGTAAGAGATGAAGATATAACTGTAACAATACTTCCAACACTATGCAGATTGTCATCCTGATTTCTTTATTTCTGCCTCCCTCCTCCCCCCACCACATACTCAATGTGGTATTTATCAAGGAAAATTGCAAAAAAAAGGGCAAAAAAAAAAAAGAAAACAGCTAACTGCTTTGCAAAGCTCTGGTCTGTGACTGAGCAACACTAGAGACTGAAAAAAAGAATTGATGATTCTGCTATGGAAGATGTTAGGGAAGAAAAAAGTAATTTTTAAAGGGATTGAAAAGTAATTTGGAAATCTTTGAAAACCGTAGGATTTCTGATAATTTGAGGTTTATTACAATCTCAAATCCAGAAATCATTTTAAACCAATATTCATTCTTCTGATTTTCAAAGTATTTGCACTGCATACATCAACATTATTCTGTAGTAAGACTAACTTTCACTTTCCCGTCTCTGACTAAATCAGGATATACATCAGTCTTTATAACAGAATAAACAAAATAACTATGAATTGTTAGCAAGATGGCATGTAATGGTCAAGTTCTTGTTCAGTTATAGCAAAATATAAAACCTGATTTTTCTTTAAAAATTACATACTGTAGGTGCAATAGATACACCTACAATGGAGGATAAAAATAGAATAAAATTAGAAAATAAAAGTACACTGAAAAAATTGGAGTGGAAAATTATTTTGATTAAATAAAAATTTAACCAACAAACACATTTCTAGCTTACAGTAAAAAAAAAAAAGTTAAATATTTGACAATTTTTGAAAATATTTTTATTGCAACTCTATTTTCTTTGCCATTCCTGCATGTCAATTTTCTTTTCAAAACGAGATATAAATTTTAAAGCAAAAGGATAAAAAACATATTTTGAGCTTCATCATCACCATACTCAAGACATTTTAATTGTGTTGTCAGTCAATGTATTTCTCGAAGGACTGGGAAACGAGCAAAAAAGAATAAGGAATCATTTTTTTCATTGTTCTTTACAACATGTAGCATGCAAACAAAAAACAAAATGAGATGATATGGGATTTTTTTGTTTCTTTTGTTTTGTTTTGTTTCCCTTTTAAAAATAACACTCCAGAACCTTTTCTTTTTTAAATTACCGTTAATTTGTCAGAAGAAGTGATCTGTCATGAACTGTAAACCAAAGGAAGGTATAATATATATATAGTTCAGTATATATGTTTTTATATATGATATATAAAAATATATTTTTATTTTGTATA
>WBMW01002667.1:0-48366 GCA_013396635.1 Penelope pileata
CCGTATGCACGGGGCTGCGCGCGAGTGCGGGCGGCCGGGCGGCGCTGAGGCAGGCGAGGAGCCGGGGGCCCGCCACCATGGGCAAGAAACAGAAGAACAAGAGCGAGGACAGGTAGAGGGGGGCGGCGGGGCCCTTGAAGTCCTCTCTAGGAGTGTGACAGCAGTGCGAGCGCCGGTGCGGCGGCGCTGAGTCAGGCCCTGCCGGGGCTCGCGGCCTCGCCGGGCCGGGCCTCTCCGCCGAGCCGGGGGGCGGCCGCTGAGAGAAGCGCGGCCGTTGACGCTGGGGAGCGGCGGTCTCGCCGCTTGCCGGCTGCCCGGCCCGGAGCTGGCGGCGAGGTGGGCCGCGGCCGTCAGCTAAAAATAGCGGCCGGGTCCGGCTGCGGCGCTCCGGGTGGCTGAAGCGGGGGCAGCGCCGTGGGCTGGGCCGGGCCTGGGCGGGCACTGCCGGGCTCCCTGCGGAGCTTGGGAGCGGGTCAGCACGGGGAGTGCCTCGACGGTGGGCTTGGGCTGGAGGGATTCTGAGGGCCGCTGTTATGGAGTGCATGGAATGCTCGCTGAAAGCGTCCTGCGCCTGTCGTTGGCAGGAGGGAGCGTGCTGTCACTTGTCGCTGTAAAGCAGTGATAAAGACATACAGGCAATTAGAGGAGTGGTTCTAGTTGTTAACACTGACAGGGAGCTAAAATGAATGCTGTCTTCTTAAGGTACGCATGAACTAGAAACTGCAGCTCCTTCACCTCACCCGGACTGCTCCCTTTGTGTGGCCTTCCTGAGTCTAAATGCTTCTCTTTCTGGAAGTACCCCCACGAATTGTGTTTCACAAACTGTAGTGTTATGGCACTCGTCCTTTCTGCCTTCTGGTTGTAATATGGGTGCATGTTTTTACGTTAAAACACCATGCTCTTATTTCCTTTCTGTCAGCTTTTCTGATAGCTTTGGCTCCCTCCGTCTGTATTGCACTGAGGAAAGCATTACTTACTGCAGGTTCTTAGCCTTAATTAGGCTAAGGTGTGAACTGCTTTGTGTTTTCTGCTACTTTCTGGGTGACGAGTATATTGCTAGTGAAGGTTTACCTTGTCTGACTGTTTCTCCCTGGTGCCTTTTGCCATACCACGCGTGCTGCTTTGCAGTGTCTGCTCTCACAACTTGTTCCTTGGGCTGGTTCACAGGTGTGCCTCAGGAGCAGCTCTGGTGAGGAGATGAGTCAAGCCTTGCTTGAGGAGGAAGGAGGAGAGGTTGGAGTTCTGTGCTCTACAGGAAGGGAGGCCCAGTGTTCTCTGTGTATGCTAGGTGCCGGAGTGATCTCGTGTTGTGCAGAAGCCTTTAGGTGCTGAGGCTCTGTTGTCCTGGGCCCTTCTAGTGATGGTGGGGAAACCTGAGAGCCTGAGTGCCCACCAGTACCTCATTCTGCCCGTCTGTAAATTACAGTGTATGGGCCTCTGTTGGGTGCTGCATGCAAGATCTCATTTCTGGCTGAAAGAAGGGAGCACGCCTTAAAAGAGAAGCCAAAAGCTCATTGATAGAATAATTGAAACCTTATAAACCTAGTGAATACTAATCCAGATCTAATTGTAAGATAGCTGTGCTTACTATCTCACTAGTGCTGTGAGTCCTAAGGTCAGTGGTTGCATCCCGAGGGTGGTGAGCTGTTATGGTGAGTTGTCAGTGTGAGGTGTCATTCCTGAGGAGCTGTACGGTCATTCTCCTCGACGATTCAATACTTGTGAGCCTGTCCACCTCTCAGTGCCTCTGCTTTCATGCCAGGCCTGTATTTCTCTGCACCACAACGTTGTGCTAGAGTTGTAAATCCCTCGTTCTGTAGCTGCTCGTTACTGCTGTCTGCATGAAACTATGGTTGCAGCGTGCCAGGGTAAACAGAAGTGAAACCCAGTTAGCATAGGCACCTGGTCAGTTAGAGAAATTGCTGTCATGGCTAAATCAAGTAGAAGTTACAGGCAGGTCGAGAAGAGTTCAGCCAAAGTAAGCCTGACGAGCTTTAGTCCTGAGGCCTTGCAGCGCAAAGCTTATGAACTGCTCCTAGCAGGGGCAAAATATGCTACAGGTACGTGGCGGTGGGAGGGCTGAGGTGAAGGATGAGCTGAAACAGATGGGTGTTTGAGAAGGACAGGACAGTTGGGTGGATGTTATAGCTGAGTTGCAGGGGATGGGAGTGAGGATGGACCTGGAAGGCCAGTGATGTTTTCAGTTTTGTTTCCCACATATTCAATTCTGTGCTGTGCCGAGTTATTCGTTTCCTTCTTCTTTTCCCCTCTTTCCTTCCCCAGTAACTGCATTTTAGATACAGTCCCTTACATCCCTTCTGGCTGCCTCTCTGAGAGCATGCGGCAGCTCAAGGGCACCACTTGCAATGCAGAGGAAGCAAATGGGAAGATGCAGGTGGTATGCTGGTGTTGTGAATATTGCTTTGAGCACTGATGTGACAGGAAGGAGATTGCTTTTTTACTGAGACAAGTTACAGAAGGTACGAGTCATCTTCACTCTGCTTTTCTCCTCTTTTCTCTTACCCTTGTAGTTCTGACTTCTGTTGCGGAGTTTTCCTTTGATGTCTTTCTGCTGAGTGTAGTCGTACTGATTAGCAGTGACGTATGGCCAGGTAGATGAGGCGACTAAGAATTTTGGCACGGGAGCAGGCTCTGAGTACACAAGGACAAGACCCTGAGGGAGGTGATAGGTATGGTGAGCAGAGAAAGAACAGGGACCTTGGGTCCCTGCCTGCTGTGAGTACACCTTGCTATCTAAACAAACGCTCCTTCCTATCTATTTCTACTCTACCAGCACCTCTGTTATGCTCCTGTGGAATTTAGTGACTCCTGCCACTTCTTTTTTNCACGGAGAACATATTTACGGAGAACATATTTCCGTAGGATGGTCAGGCAGTGTGCTAGAGAGGTGCTTTGTCAAGGTGAGAAGCGTCAGGGGCTGTAATTAGCACCTGCGCCTTATGGAAGTTGCTTTGATGGATTCCTCTTTGGAGCTCTTCTGGTTGTGTTGGTTGCTCATTTTCAAATGAAACTTCACAGCAAAGCTGTCAATAAAAATATAAGACATCTGAACTTCCAGACATTCCTAGTGGGAGGGTGGGTGTTTTGATGTGTAATCTGGCTCCTCCAGGGCGCGGTGTGCTGTGCGTTGGTTCTTGGGTAGAGCTGTAATGGCAAGAGATTCTCCCCTGCTGTTTCTGTAAGTTTTGTATAGGAGGTTTTTGTAAATGTGTGGGAAGAAGAGCTGTTGGAATCTACAGAACTCTGCGCTTTGAATTTGAGCCTCAGAATGCTGCTGTAGATTTCCAAGTAAATGTGCTATATACTGCAAGTTACAAATAATTTCCTGCCTGGAATCAGAATCTTTCTTTGCTTTTCTTGTGATTTTCCTTTTTTTTTTTTTCACCCCCCTCTTCTCTCAGCTTAGTTCTCTCTTCTCTTCTTAGCAGTTTCCTATAGTTTCCAGTATAGGTGTGTTTGTTCCTGTGCCCTCTGATTTTGTGTGCTGTTGCTGGGGCATGCCTCTCTGATCATTGACATGTATTGCTTTAGGAGGTACAGGTGCCAGCTGTGATTCTGCAGCCAAGGATGAACACTGCTGCTAAAATAAGACTTACAGTGTGGCTGCTGATGCTATATATTGCTTCCTATTCTGCAAATTAAACTGCTGGCTCTGTCTACTAACCATTGTTTGGTCCTTTCTTCTGAGTGTGTTAAGTGAAATCTGTTAAGCGTTGCCTTGGAAAGTCCTGTGAAGGCTGGAAGGTCTGCAAACACCTGTAGTTTAGAAACATTCGGTACCCTAGACAGTTTACAGTCGGTGTCTCTGTCTGCTTCTCAAGAATAGTTCCACAGCAAAGCTTTATGCAGCTCCAACAAGGAGAGCAGCTGATAAACCCTTCAATTCCGTTTTGCAAATCTCATCTGGAAGCTGCCAGAACTTTGTGCTGAAAGGTGAAGTACAATAATGCAAAATAGTTTCTCCATTTGAGAAAATTATTGGCCTGCTCTATGTAAATATATGTATGTTCCCACAAAGCTATGTTTTTTAACACAAGCATTTCAAATTTGTAATAAGACTATTTTTATACATTTTGTTGGATTGCTGTAAAGCAAAGCATCACACGTGGTGCTGTAGAAGGACTATAAGGATCTTCAAATACTTGCAGTAATGATAGCATAATCCAAAAAGCACTACCATCCACATACTGAATTGTTAGAGGCAGTTTTTCTTGTCTAAATTTGAATTCTCTTCATCTGTTACCTTCAGGAAGACAGCTAAACCTGACGTATAATTATTGTTTATGTGAAGCTTAGAAACAGTCACTGCAACCAGCAGGAGTTGCAGAAACTGTTCTGGTCTGGAAGCTGTTGGTATCTCACAGCCAATGCGTGTTTTAGTGATCCTGGTGCTTGAGGAGAATAAGTCATCAGTAATACATGTGTCAAATATTTTTTAATATATCTATATTTTTTACAATAGTCTGGAGATCTTAAACATGAATGTGCTGTCTTAACACTGCAACGTGTTCCTTTAGATAGAGATGGTTAGGTGAAATACTGAGTTGTAGTTAATGCAGGTGGGTATTCTTTGCTTTTCAGGATTATAAACTATCTAAATGTATTTCATGAAGTGGTTTAAACAGGATTTTTGTTTTGATTTTCATACAATGAGAAATGCATAGGATATGGAGCTATGAAGCAGTGAGCTTGGAAGTAATTCTTGTAGTCTGTGTACTTTTTCTAAACAAAGTCCAAAATACGTAACTGGGGAAGACTGAATATTGCTTCTTATTCCATGCTTTTAGCCATCTTCTTCTCTTGGGAGCTAAGTGCTTAAACTGAACCGTGAGGAACTGTTTTCTCCCAGAGCTCTGTGCTGTCAGCTACTAAGTGCAACAGCAGCATTGTATCTGGAAGTTTTGCTATAACTTCAAGTGGGAGTTTTAGGTTATGGCGAACTTTTTTTTGTTTGTTTAAAGGAGACTTTCTGTTGTGGGTTTTGTTTTCCTAGAATCTAATGGAACTCAGAGTTATTTTCTGTGCCTTTTCCAAAAGGTTTGGTTTAGCTGATAGTTATTCCACTCCTCTTTTTCCCTGGCCAAACTTGAAAGAGAAGACAGGAGTCTTTAATGTTATAAAATGAAACCATCATCTTCAGAGCCTGAATGAAAAACAATTGCCCTTTTAGTCAGGTGCTGCTTCCTCCTGTCTCATGTAATTAGGTAGCTTCACCACCTTCCCTCATCTCAGGAGGGAAAATAGGGAAGGTGCAGTTTGCATCACACTTAATTCAGTTGACTTGTCAGCTCTTCCAAACCTTGTGGGCTCGCTCTTTCTGCCCCCAGCTGCATGCTGTAATCATTGTATTGAATCCAGTGCTGTGAAGTGATTGACAATTGACCAGCTAAAGCAGCGTTCCTGCAAGGAGGTGTGCCCTCAGGATGGCTCTCAGCTGATGAGAGAGGGAAGCGTGGCTGGGAATGGGGAAGGAAGTCACTCTGCCCTGCCCCATAGTTTGGGACAAAGCAAGGAGTGGATGCCTTTTGCTGGGGCCCTGATCTTCTTAGCACTGGTGGCTCCTGTCGTTGGTGCTCGTGTGGATGCCCCTCACTGCTGGGGCTGAGGAGGGAGTGTAGCTCATCGCATCCTGATTTTCCAGCAGTCTTAGGCGTATGTAGTCTACATGTTTTCAGCAGGAGAAACAAGATGGCTTCTTAAAATCCAAAGAGAAAGTTTGTTACGTTCATCTGTTCAGTGATAGGTAAGAATGAGCAAAAAGCCTGGGCTTTGTTTTCTTGTTTTAGATAGCATTGCTGAGCTAGCAAATCCGTGTATTTTCAGTTTCATAACCCACTTACGTGTGGTGCATGGTTTTGAACAATGAAATAATCACTTCCAAAGTGTTTTCTGTTGCAGAGTTTTAAACCAGTTGTTCTGAGAATTTTTTTTTTTTTTGAAGAGAGAATGCCTGTTTATCTTAACACCTATGAGTGAAACAGCTGCAATTCTGCCATTCAGCCTTTAACTTGCTGATTTTGGAATAAGCTTGTGTTTGGAAATGCATCTTCATTACTGGACTCAGAACCCACGTATACAGAGAATAGGGGTATGAGGTGCTTTAGGGTAGTAATGGTAAAGGCATGTCTAAAGTTTCAAATTTTATTTGGTGTAAAACAAATGCAAACCCAAGCACATGGAAACTTCAGCTTCTTTCAGTCTTTCTGAAGCTGTGTTTTTTAAGCAAAAGAAAATGACTTAATGACAGTGATGCTCTTTGAGGTTGGCTGGAAGAGCTGGTGTCATGTAAATGATGAAATATCTCCAAAGTTGCCTCAGCAAAAATGAGCCTTAGGATTATGCAGGAATGTGGGCAGTGAGTTCATAGCAGTGTTGCAACTTTCGTCCTGTGTCGACTTTGTCTCTTCTGCCCCGTGCATCAGTGATTTTTAAATTTTTTTTAACTGTACATTGTTTTCTGGCATTTGTACTTTACAGGGACAGCTTAAAACCAACCCTAATCAAAATATTTTTAGCATAATTTTACTTAGCTTATCATCTCTGTTTTAAAGTGCAGGCAAGGTTTAGGAATTATGTTTGTGTTGGTCAGTCAGTGGATCCAAGTACCTGCGATCTCTGCGTCTCCACGGACGTTTTTGTCCTAACAGCAGTGTGTTATCTCCTTGACTTTGCGAAGCTCGGTGCTGAATTTCTAGCCATTAAAGGCTTAAGCTGAATTCTTCTGCTTCTTTTTTGAAGTTTCATTTAGCTAATTTCAATAGAGTCAAATTGATATAAATGAGGGCAGCTCCGCTCCTTTGTATACTGCTAATTAATCCCTTTGCTGCACTCTTTCAATTTGTGGATGGAGTAATGGTTTTCTCTTTCCCTTACCGCTGCCTGGTGAGGCTGCAATCTCTGTCCCATAGGCACGTGGTGCCCAGTTGTGATGATGTCCTGCTCCATAATTGCCTAAGAATTTGGGAGGGAGCATGATGAAAGCGTGCATTGTGCAAGTGGTCTTGCTGGCATGCTTATCTGTTACTAGAGTGGCTGTGAAACGCTGTTGCTCCCAGTTGTCCTGCCAGGCTGGCATTTACTGGATGTGCAGAAAGCTGGGGGAGCTTGTTTGGCAAGGAAGGGCAGTTGATGCATGCCTTGTTTCCTCAGGAAGTCTTCAGTGTTTCAGTGCCCCATTTTCTGGCTGCCATGGAGCTCTGTCCTCAGTGTATCTGTCTCTCTAAGTGCTAGCAGCTATGCAATGTTACCATGTAAACATCTGTAAGCCAGATGGGAAAGAGTGCCCATAAAATGCTAAAGCAAACACTAGTATATGGAAGCTAAGGGTAACATAAGCTTGGACATCCATAAGTCAAGGTTTGTGCTAGCATGAACTCTGGCCTCACCATGGCTTCTGCATGTCTAGGTTCTAGCTCTTGCAGGCCATTGCATCAGGAAAGGGACTCGCTCCAAAGCCGTGATTGTTCCTCATAGTTTAAGAAAAAAAAAAAAGGCAACACAAAAACCGCAAACCACACAGCACAACAAACCAACCTGCACCTTGTGATATGTGCTATTTTAGTATTTTCCATCAGCTGTTACATAATAGCTGAGCTCATGCATTTTTTTAAACTGGTGTTTTAGCCTTAAATGTCAATTCCTTGATGTAGAAGCAAGAGAAGCACTGGGTTAATCTTTTTCAGACCACACACGTATCAGTCAGGGGGACTTCCCACTTTTCTGACTCAATAGCTTGCAACTGTTTGGAATCTTATAAAGCAGGAGAGCTGCTGCCCATCTTTTTCTGTTTGGTTGAGCAGAGGTAGGTGTCAGCTCTTCGTTTATTCCCAGCTCTTTTCTAATCTTCATGCTGCACGTGTTTCACACTTTCTCTTCTGGGCAGGTTTTGGGAGTGTAGCTTTATTTGGCACTGTTTGCCTTCAGTATGAAAGGCAAGCAGCTTAGATTGGGTTTTTGGAGTGTCACTTTGTTACTGCCCTGAGGATGCTGAGATTGCAGGAGGGATGTTGCTGAATTTCCTCTGTTGTGCCTGCCTTTCTTATATATCTCCAAATATTTGGGACAGTCTGGGTACATTTGATGCTGGTTAGGTACAGAATGGTGGGCTAGCACAGCGTTTAGCTGGTGGCCCACTGAATATCCAGGAATCTGTTAGCAGCCTTGCTTTTTCCCTATGCAATGCAAGTTTTCAGTGGTCTGTGCAGACAGCTTGGAGTCTGGAACCCTTTTGGGCAGCACCACCATCTTTAAAATGCTGAAGTGGATTTCTGAATGTTCTTTCTAGGTCTGCAAGGTCAATATTTTTCAGTATGAATGCTCCTGTATGCTACTTGTAAAATGCTTTTGAGTATTTTGAAGACTTATATTGCTGTAATTGTCTTTAAATGGCAAACAGCAGTGAAACTGTTTAGCGGAAATGTTGAACGCTTTTTTGAACAGGGGTGTAATTGTAAAGGTAAAAAAGGTGGTGTTTTGGTATCTGAAATGTGGGGATTGCTGCATACTTGTTATGGATTACTGCTATCTCCTTTAATTAGCCTGACTGCTGTGTCTTCTCCCAGCGCATAGTTTTGCCCTGTGTTAGGCACAGATGCCCTTGGAGGAATGTCTGCAGCCATTCAGTGTTTGGAAAATGGCTTGTTTAAGTTTGGGAGCAGAGTTTGCACACCCAACTCTTGCTCCAGTGTACTGCTGTGTTTTAGCAATATCAGAACTAGGGAATGTGAGGGGACTCTTCATATCTGGCAGCAAAAATAGAGGCTGGGATCAAAAGTATGTGAATGGGAAAGGTGGCTTAGACTTTGCTTCAGAAGAAAATGAGCAAATGCGACAAAAGGAAATAAGGCATATGCTCTCTTCTCAGCAGCACAGCAGTGCTTGGCTCTCAGCTTTGTGCTTTCCAGGCCTCCTTGAGGCTCATGGGCTGAGGGAACGTAGGGATATTTGCGTGGGAACCTGACCAGCAGCACGCCTCCGTTGGGTGCTCGTAGGATTGGGGGTAGGGCCTTGCAAAGGCTGAATGCAGGGCCTGGAGAAGATGGGGAGACCTTCTGGAGGACTTGGAGGTTGCTGCAAGAGGGCTTGGGTTTCTGAAACTTGTGTTTGGGGAGCACTTAAGTTCCCCAGGTGCATCTTCCAATGGCAGCAGGAAAGAAGTTCTCCTAGTTTGTATTTAAATATGTTGTGCTCCTAACCATATAAGAATTTCCCAGGAAAAGGAGGGCACCTTCTGCATCTTCTTTTCCACTTCTTTTTATTATGAAATTCTAGTGGAATTGTATTAGAGTCAAGATTAGAATCATTAGAATTCAGAATTCTAATACCAAATAATGAAATAATTAGATTGCTGACAGTGGGATATATTTCAAAATCGTTGCCATGACATTCCATTGGCCAAAAGTCACAACCCACAATTCTAAGATAACGAAATTCAAGGTCAGCACGAAAATAAACTCTTAGTCATGGAAGCCAATGTTTGAACTCCTTGGCTTGGCAATGATATTTTTATCGTTTCATTTCATCGGCATTTATGTATTGCCGATTAATGTGTGCAGCCTTAATTTTGCTTTTTACTTCCTCCAGGCCTAAATATTTGAAGCCTGCTCTGTCTCCTCTTAGGAAATGGAGAAGTAATGAAAAGTGTAGATTTCTTGGCAAGCTTTGGCTCTGAAGCTGGAGAAGCCAAGGTTTGAAAGGATCTCGTGCTGTATTTATGCCACTGTTGTGACAGCTGAACAGTCTTTGTTATTTCTGAATTGTTCCTGCTGGTGGGTGTTAAAGCTTAGTGTCTGTGAATTAGTTTTTTCAGTGTTTGATTTCAGATATTTTTCCCCAAGGAAGTTTTCCTTCTCAAGAAGAGTAGACTAAAAGCAAAACAAACCCCAAACCCAAAAAACCCACCCATAACGCATGTGCTCCCTCTCCCCTCCTTAACACTTGCAACCTGGAAAGCATAAAGTGCCATACACACACTGCTAGTAGCATAACACTGCGTGTTTTATGTTTGAACATGCTTTCTGCAAAGTTGCAAACTGAGAATATCCATGTAAATTATGAGCTGTTTAAAGGCTTGCCTCTTTACTACCTGGGCAGCCATATGGTGCGCGTTGTGCAGCCATAGGAAGCAGGAGTAGCAGAGCTTTTGTTTTGGTCTCTTCAAGCTATTTCAAGCTCGTATTAGGCTTGATCTCCTCCACTGTCTCTTCAGCGTAGAAGGTAAGCAAGTGTACTTCGTAAGTTGACATGCTGTGCTTGAGGCAAAAAGGAACGTGAGGGCCTGCGCGTGGGCCTACACGTAACCCACTTAGCTTGATGCTGGGGCTTACCTCGAGGTGTAGAGGTGATTGCTGACGTTTTTATTTCAGCTGTCTGTGCACAGCCACTTAAACTGCATATAAAAACAGCTCTTAAATTGCTGAAACATCAACTCAGCTGTTCCTGAGATACAAATGACCAAAGAGGTTATTCTTTTCCTCGTGGGGTATGTGGGGATTTGGTTTAGAAATCTTACTTTAAGTATCTGAGAGTTACATTCCTTTGAGAAATATATTACTAAGTATATTTAAGGTTTGCTTGTTTTCTTCTCTTGACTAGAAGTAATTACACCTGGCAATATGCTGTACAGTGAGGTGTTTTGTTGTATTGTTTTTTATTTGGTTTCTGTCGGTGCTGGTAGCTGAGAATTCGCTGATATCCTGGTGGCCCTGAGGTTGGTAGAAAGGTATTTCCCTTATACTGCAGATATAGATTCAGATACTTGGTGAGTCAGCTGTTGTCTGGCTGATGTGAGCGGGTGGCAATGACTGAGACAGAGAAATTGTAAATCAATGAAAAGTTTTCCTCCCATGTATCTTAAGAGGGAGGTGACTGAGGTAATGATGGAAAAAAAAATGGTAGCAGAAAAAGCGAGTGTGATTGTATGGAAAACTCTCTGGGCTCTGGACTTAGTCTTTGCTCAGTTCTGCTGGTACAAGTAAAGGGAAAATGTGCATCTGAACTACAGCTATTGAAAAAGGAAAGGAAAAGAGCCACGTGTGCATGGTTGCAGGTGAGGTTATTTGTAGCAAGAAAGGAAAATACTTCTTAAAGAGAAACTTGATATTTTGAGACCGAAGAAGGAAGGAAGCTTATTTCAGATGCCTAGTGAAAGTTCTTCTAGCTGCCTTTAGGCCTAGGAGAGGTGCTACCTGACACAAGTGGTGGAAATAATTGCTTGTCAGCTGCATTAGTGGTTTTTTCTGATCTGTTTTAGTGTCTGGTAGCAGCTGTTTTCTGTTCCTGCATTGCGAGATTGTTCCTACTGAATTACTGCCAGTGACACCTAGTGTGATATGGAGGGGTAAACCATTTATCTTTTGGAGGAACAAAATGGAGCCAAGTCTAGTTGTATTCTTCTATTTTATCAAATCTCACATCTGAACTTTAAAAGTCAGTACTGGAGGAACTGATTATGGTTTACCATTCCATCTCCCTTTAAGCAGACAACACATATGTGAAGGTTTCCTTTTCGTCCTACTGGGTGAAATACGTGTAATGATTTGAATGGCTTCTACTTAAGTGAACGTTTAAACTCCTGGTAACTCTGCTTTCCTTTTGCATTTTAGCGCAAAAGATGATATTGATATTGATGCCCTTGCTGCTGAAATAGAAGGTGCAGGAGCTGCGAAGGAGCAAGAGCCTCAGAAATCCAAAGGCAAAAAGAAAAAAGAGAAGAAGAAACAGGATTTTGAGTAAGTTTTTTTTTTTTTTTTTCCCCCTCTGCCTTATTTTATCTTATTGTGTGAAACTTCATGTACTTAAGTACCATAACTTTTCTTATTTCAGTGAAGATGATATCCTGAAGGAGCTGGAAGAACTGTCGATAGAGGCGCAAGGAGGGAAAGCTGACAGGGAACCTTCTACAGGAAAGGTGAACACTGTGAGAGAAGGGGTCTGTTTAATAGGAAATAGTTGGAATACGAGACACCTCTGTCCCAGAAAAGTTCTAGTTTGTGGTGTGGTTGTGACACTTAGCAGCTAGTGTATATTTCTTATTATACTTGGTCATAATAGTAAATGTCAGTTGTGAAATACTTTACCAGAAGCCATGTCTTTGTGCAGATAATTATTCGTAGTCGATCAGAATAAATTTTTATTGTGGGCTGAGTGTGGTGCATCCAGCAGTAATAGTTATTGCTTTTCCAGTTTTGTCTTCAGTAAAATAAGTTTTTCTTGACATCTCTGAATGTTCCTAGCTCTCAAAAGCATGTCATTTTTCATGGCTGATGATTTATTCATTTAATTACCAGGTTGAAAATGACAACGAAGAAAGCTTATCAAAACAAGACAAAAAAAGGAAAGGAAAGAGTAAAAAAGCCAATCTTGAAAATGACTATGACAGTGAGGAAATGGAAGATAAAGATACAAAATCTAAAAAAGCTCAGAAAACAAAACAAGATGTACTTTCTGGCAGTGATGATGATGATCGCGAGATTCAGCCTAGAAAAAACAAAGGGAAAGCTCAGAAGTCAAACAAAAAGCATGAGCTGTCAGAAGATGAAACTAATGTTAAGAAAAGCAAAGAGCGTGTGGGGACTTTGTCTACAGGTGAAAGCGGTGATGAATCAGATGAGTTCTCCCAGCCTAGAAAAGGACAAAAGAAAAACCAAAAACCGAAGCCCGCTGCTGCTGCTGAAAGTGGGGATGAGGAAGAAGACTCCTCATTCAAAGTAAAAACGGTGGCTCAGAAGAAGGCAGAAAAAAAAGAACGCGAACGGAAAAAACGTGAGGAAGAAAAGGCCAAACTGAGGAAACAGAAAGAGAAGGAAGAATTAGAAGGTGGTAAAGAACCAGCAAAGCCTAAGGAAGGCCCCAAAAAAGCTGAAGAGAAGGCTTCTCCTGAAGTCACGGCAGCCCCTGTCCCTGGGGAGAAAGGAGAGACTCCTGCAGGAGCAGAGGGTTTGTAACATGGTTTCTAAAACTGTAATTTAAACACTGTAGTTTCTGTCAGAAGGCTGAAGTGTTGGCAGGCTTGGAGGATGATTTGTTGCTTTGTTCTGAATTGGGATTAGTAGGCATTTGGTAGCCTTGTCTTCATCTTTGTGTTGGCTCACATGTGGTTGTTTTTGCTGGCCTGTAGTTTGTTCAGGTACAGGCGGAAACAAAAGCCAGATGGTGAATTCTCATTACCATATGTACGTGGCAGTTCTGTAATGCAAACATCATTTTTCAGCCCAATTATTCTTAGACATCTGTTACATTAAGACTTCAGGCCCTGTCTTCGTAACTTAAGAGACAGTTTTGTTTTTTTCATTATGAAGTGCTTACGTAGTAGCCTGTGAAAATGTTCCCCATTTGGAGTTATTTGTAGTAGTGGAAGCATTAGTTGCATTGGGAGGCTTTAAAATTTCTGGGGTCTTTGTTTCTGTAGCTGATGACAATGAAGGGGACAAAAAGAAAAAAGACAAGAAAAAAAAGAAAGGTGAGAAAGAAGAAAAAGAAAAAGAGAAGAAAAAGGGGCCCAGTAAAGCCACAGTTAAGGCTATGCAAGAAGCCCTGGCTAAAATGAAAGAGGAGGAAGAGAGGGCCAAGAGAGAAGAGGAAGAACGCATAAGGCGACTGGAGGAATTAGAAGCGAAGCGCAAAGAAGAGGTACTGCATATCTTCCTCTGGGGGCAGAATAAGGGAGAGAGTAATCTTAACCTGTACTCTTGCTGGTGTGATTGCTTTATTAATCCTTAATGTGTTTTCTCATCAATAGAATTTGCACTTGTGCAGCTTTTGTGTGAAGTGTGCTTTAAAATTTCTGCATGTTTTTTAACCTTCTTCTAGGAACGATTAGAACAAGAGAGGAAAGAAAGAAAGAAACAGAAAGAAAAAGAGAGGAAGGAGCGTTTGAAGAAGGAGGGAAAGCTTTTAACAAAAGCTCAACGAGAAGCTAGAGCCAGAGCGGAGGCTACTCTTAAACTACTCCAAGCTCAGGGTAAGTTGTAGAGTTTTTTTTTTTTAAAACAAACAAATAAAAATAGGTTTCATGCCTCTTACTCCTCTTTGCGCCTTTTTAGAATCTATATGGAACTAGGAAAAACAACTTATTTTCCTTGGCTGATCCAAAAATCAGGAAAAGCAGCTGAGCTGGGTGCAGCTCTTGTGAGATGAGTGGTCTGGATCCTTTTGGATTAATTCACGTGCTCACTTAAACAAGTGCATTATTTTGCCTCAAGTCAAAGGAACAGTGTTTCTTCCTTCATTTGCTGCAGGAAAATGACATACAGAAGATTTCCTACTTTTCAGTCAAATATAATCTGCTTCCCCCTTGCAATGAAGCAAATGCATCCTCTGTATTGTAATTGCATTTCCTAGTTTGTTCTTGGTAACTTGTTTATGCGGCCAAGGAAAGAAGAGAACTCCAGAGGCTGAGTCTCATTCCTTTTCTATTTGTTAAGAGCCGCTTCTGACACTTTGCTGTTAGGAAGTGTGAAGATAGAGATCTCTGTGGCTAGCAAAAAGTTTGGATCTGTTAAACACATGCTAAGGCCGTGGTTTCTCTTCAGTCACCGTTGTAGTTACTAGCATCTTTCTGTTTCATGTTAAACTTGAGGTGTGTGCATTCATGAAAGCCTACGCAAATACGATAGATAGCTTCGAACCCAGAGTCTTAAGATCACTGTGTTTTCTGTGTTAGTAATCTGATTTCTCTGAGAGTGTTCAGAGTATCTGAAGAACTGCACTGAACATTGCTCAAGTTTTGCCGCTTTTGAAAATGCGGCTTTTCTTTTTGAGAGGGAAAGTATGCATCGAACCTACTGTCTACTCTTTTCTCTCTGTCCACCTTGCAATTTTGCAAAACTTGTTTTCATTTAAACAGAAGCAGATGTTTAGCAAGCAATGACCTGATTTTTATTTATTTTTTCTTCTTGCAATGTTTTTGCAGGCGTTGAAGTGCCATCCAAAGACTCTGTGCCAAAGAAGAGGCCAATATATGAAGACAAAAAGAGAAAGAAGCAGCAGCAGCCAGAAAATAAAGAAGGTGTGGCTTCCATCTAGGAATACTTCATAAATTAGTCACACTTCAGGAAGTGTTTGTGGAGTAAATCAGCTAAACCTAAACCAATTGCACTTCAGGGTGCCTGCAGGTTTCTTCTGGCACCCCTGCATCCCGTGTAAGCGCCAGTGTGTTAGGATCCTGAAGGCTTTTTGAAGACTGCTCACTTAATCCTTTGCTTTACAATCGTCTACTTGACTGATTTATTTTTTTTCTAGCCTTGGTTATTTTCTCAGCATTTCTAAATGTTGAAGAATTTTCAAGATGTGACAGCATTTTAAGAATGCAAGGCTGAAAGCTTTGCATGCGTGAGTGGGTTAAATACAGTGTAGTGTAAGTAGCGATGACTTGTAATTACGTTTCGGTTGATGTCTCCAGATGAAGGGAGCCTGTTCCCAGTTCCAGTACTTCCCTTCTTAAGCTGGAGAGATTCTTTTGTTGTTGTTTTTCCTTGCATATACAGACAGTTTTCAGTTGCCAGGACACAAGCAGTTTAGACAACCTGCATTTTTTGAAAACTTAGAATTTATCATGCTAGTTAGATGCAGATTGAATGTGTCACGTTTTTTGGACTGTTAGGCTTTGTGACTTTCTTTTAGGGGTATTACTGCTACTCTTCTCAAGATTATTCCTTTGTTTAAAAACAGAACACTTGCATGTTTTGTTTTTTTTTTAATGGGACAGTATAACAAGTATGGATACCTCATTAGTTAGTACTGGTTCATTTTCTCTTATACTTGGAAGAAAGTGGGATTTCGTTCAATGTTCAAAAGCAGCAGCGATCATTGTAGCCAGTAACTGACCTATCACATCAGTGTATTTAACTGCACGGAAGGAAGGCCAGATGTTTCTCAGATAAGCTGCACACTTCAGCTTTGTTTTTGCTCAGTAGGCGGGAGTGCAGTTTGTTTGCAACTAAATCAAAACTTTGTTTACTTCAACAGTTCAATTTACAGCTTCACATTTAAGTTCTATTTTTATGGGTATCTCTACTTTGAAGTTTGTGCCTTTGAAAGAAGGTAGAAACTAATTTGCTTCCTTGCAGTTTCAGAAAGCTTGGAGGTCACTTCCCCAGCTGAAGATGCTGTAGAACTAGAAACACCGGTAAAAGAAGAGACTCCTCTTCCAGCAGAGCCAGGTTAGTAGTAACACTACTAAACCTAAAACACGCAGCAAGACTTTGTGGCAATACTGCATGGCAAATATTTGCTGTTTTCAACGCTCTCCCTCTGTACTATGTTGGATGGGGGCTGAGTGGCCATCCTCTCTTGAGGCAGTTGCCTCACTTTCTAAAGGTTGAACTGATGGAATTTGATGGAATAAAAAGACACGAAGCCTCTGAATGAGATTGTAAAGGCCCCTTGTTCTGGGTGAACTCCAGTGTTCAGTTAGCTTAGGCAGCTGTGTCATATAGGCACATTCAGCGCTGTATGATTAGCTCCCTGACTTTTCATTTGTTTTCTAAAAGGCTGTTTTGTCAGCTCTTAGATGGGGGTTGGGGAGAAATATGGTGCTTCTGGTTACAATCCTGCAGTCTTCATGGTGATTGTGTTCTCAGTTTGAAGTGTTCTGTTTTCCTGAGTGCTGAATGCAGTGAATATGGATTAGCTTGTGCAACTAAGGCAGTATCAGCCTAGTGAGTGATTGCTGCCTTCATTTTTGCCTACACACAATATTTATTTTGGCAGAATAACTTCATACTGGATTTCATCCTCAGTGAGGAGACAGTTTCATTTTTTACCTTTATTCTTAAGTCAGACAAGAAGTGACAGAGTTTCCATCTCTATAGAAATCAGGCTGAATCTGTACTCTAATTCTGGCTTGATTTATCTCTTGAAGGAGCAATTCTAGTGCCATAGAAGAGAAGGGCTATCTGGCAGAAAAGTAGTTCGTAGCCCATGTTCTAGCAGTCTGGAATTTACTCTTTATTTACATGAATTTAAAGACTATGTGTTGTTTAATGCTTCTTTTGGAGAGGATAAAAAAAAAAATCTGCATTTTTCCATTTGTCTCTTAAAAGCTGTGGTCTCTTCCTATATGTCGCTGAGCTCCTGCTGGAACGAATGCTTGAACGTTTCTGGAATTCATGATGTTGTATAATTAATTGTGTTAAGGCACCTGGAGTCTTAAAATAGCGCTTTCTGTAGACGCTTCATACCAATTAAAGAATACAAGTTTGGGTGCTGTATTAATTTATTTCTCTGTTGCTTTGCTACACATGGCTAACTGTTAATTGGGCAGCTCCTGTCACAAGCGTGGCTCTGGTAGGAGTTTGTGAAGCAAATGAGGCAAGCGCTTGTGCGGAGAGGAGCTAGATTAGCACTTCAGCTGTCTTCTAGAAATAAGCTGTGCTAGGCAAAAGTGCTAGAACTGTAAGATTTTTTTATAGAGGACTGAAGGTTATATATTTCTTAAGTATGCAGCATTTTCTATTTAGGGGACGTGGAGATGATTTGGTGCAATTATGGTAGCAAACTGGTAAGTTTCAGTAGTCATGGCAGAGGACAGGCCATCTAAAATTCTTTTCCTTTAACGTTGAATTTCTTCCTTTTCAGAAGAAAAGGAGGAGGAAGAAGAAGCAGAAGATGAAGGTTTGGATGACTGGGAAGCTATGGTTAGTGATGAAGATGGAGAGAAAGGTGGGCACGTAAATACCAAATGGGTGCTTTTTCTGATCAACAGGTTTTTTGGGCTTAGTTTTTTGTTTGTGTGGAAAGCAGTACTGCGTTAAGATTCTTCTCCTCCCCTGTTAAATGAATTGCAAGGCAAGTGTGATATAGAAATAAGGGAAATAGATATAGGGTTCTCCACTCACCAAAGGCAGAGCTTTCGTTAACTCTGCAGATCTTGTTCAATACCTCCCTTTAGAAATGTATGCGCACTTATCACCTAAAATAAATCAGTTAGAGTTTTTTTATTGTATTGGGAGTAAAAAAAAAAATAAAAATCCCCTCCTCTTATGCGTTTAAATCTCATTCATGAGTCAAAGGAAACCTTTTTGTTAGTGTATTTCTCTAGTAGCTATTCCAAAGCCCTAACAATTTTACTATGGATATCTGGCAACATCTGGGAGAATACTTTTGACATAAGTTCTCAAAGAGATGAGAGACTGAGGCGGCGTGAAAGTTAGCGTGCGTGCATTATAGTAAGTTGTAGATAGCTTCTCTCCTCTCCATTGAGAGGCAAGTGCAGAAGAGAAGAAAGAATTCCCAGAGCACTGATGTTCCTCAGCATCTATGCCAAAGCCTATGTTCTGTCTGCGGCCAATGACAGTGTTTATTGGGGATGTTAAGAACTGGGCAAGAATGCAGGGGTCATTTCTCTGATGTTTTCCTCCAGTGTTGGACAAAGCTGTGTTGCTGTGGGTCTTCCTGAGCTGATTACTGTAGTTAGTGCTTGCGTGATCTGTCTTCATTGCTTCCTAAGAAGGGATCAAAAACTGTTCAAGTATTCTCAATTTGCTCAGCCCTGAATACTTTATATTTCATCACAAATATGTTCCTGCGGTCTTGGATTGCTGGACCGTTCTGCCTTAAAGTACTAAGGGCTGCTCATCTTAAAAATCTGTTGCCATTGCTTTTTGTTGCTCTTTCCCCTAAAAGTGTGAATATAAGGGAATTTTTACTTGAGTTTTTATTTTATTTTTTTGATAGAGAGCAAACCTGTCCACATTGAAGTGAAAGAACAAAATGAAGTGGATGAGGAAGAGGAGGAGGAAGAAGAGGATGAGGAGGAAGAGGAGGAGGAGAGTGAAGAATCTGAAGAAGGAGAAAGTGAAGGGAGCGAAGACGAGGATGGAAAGACTTCAGATGAGAGAGAGGCAGATTCCCAAGCTACTGGAAAACAATCTGTGGAAAAAAAGCCCAGCAAGGAGATTAGCTCTGATTCCGAGTACGACTCGGATGATGACCGCACTAAGGAAGAGCGTGCTTATGACAAAGCTAAGCGGAGAATTGAGGTATTAGGATGCAGCTTTATTGGGGGAATTCTCATGGTGTGGGAGAAACAACTTAATTTGCAGTTCACAGAACGGCCTTTGAACCGTGTTTGTCAAAATTGTGTCATGACAATAGTTAGGCAGGTCCAGAAATTGGGTTAATTAAGGAAAAATACCTGGTTTTGCCTGAAGCTGGTCTGAGACAACTTGATCACAAAGAATGTGCATGTCAGTGTCGTTCTTCTCCACCTTGCCTCGTCCTTGAGAAAGAGGCTTTTATCCTTTGCAGAGAGAGATTTGAGTTTTAAAAGCTGTATTTCTAAATTGTTCAGCATTTTTGTGGCTACTTAATGCCCTGTTTCCTTACCCAAGTTGCTTCTTCAGAATGCACCATCAATAAAGCTACGTGTCAGTGGATATAATAGGAACTTAGCCTACTAGACCGTAACAACAGCAACAACCACCAAAAACCATGTCAAGTGTTTGCTGTAAGTTTTTGGAAGGAGAATGGCAGACCATAAATTGCCTTGAAAACTTAAGTCCCACATTTAGCTTTGTTTTGTGTAGGTACGTAGTCAGTTCAAGAAGTGAGCTGTGTTTCTTGGTTTGTACTTAACAATTTTCATGTCTTCTGTGTAGAAGCGGCGAGCTGAAAACAGCAAAAATGTGAACACTGAGAAGCTCAGAGCACCAGTTATTTGTGTCCTGGGGCACGTAGACACAGGCAAGACCAAAATTTTAGATAAGGTAAGACGAGGATGTGAAGGCTCCTCTCCATGTGTGTGGTTTTTTTGTTGAAAAATTGAACTGTCCTCAAAGAGATTGCTGAAATAGTCTCCGACATGTAAATATTCCTGTTTTTTTTTTTTGTCTTTAGCTCCGGCATACTCATGTACAGGACAGCGAAGCCGGCGGGATCACTCAGCAGATCGGTGCGACCAATGTGCCCCTTGAAGCTATTAATGAGCAAACTAAGATGGTGAAAAATGTAAGTTGTAGCACTTCAGAGACTTTTTAAAAAATAAAAAATAAAAAAAAAATAAAAAATTGTAAACTAGTTCCTACTTCGGCCTCCTGAGATATCCCAACGAGGGCAGATGCCCTTTTCCCACCATCTCCAATATTGGTGTCGATGTGCTTTTCATTCCTGTCCTTTCTTCTTTCCTCTCCCAACTAAGAGGGGAAGTTGTCTCATTTTTCACTTCAGTGGATACATTTGGTTTCAGTTAATGCATTGCAGCTTCTCCAGGAAAATGCACAAATAACTGCTTGCTTCATTCTGGGCAGTACAGATACGCACGTGGGCTGCTTGTTTGTCAATACTTTGGTTGTAAGCTGAGACTTTGGAAACTTAGCAAGTATTTCACTGTTAAAAAAGCTTAACTTTTTTTTATTGTGTGTGCTGAAATTGTGCCAGTTCAGAGGTGATGAATTTTATTGTTACAGAAATAGTAACCCTTGTGTATTGCTCCTTTTGGATACTGTATTCTCCTCTGCCTGCAGCAACTGACTGAAACATGCCTTGGCAGTGATGTCGTTTTCTAAGGATGGAAATGTTACCTGTAATTTAAGAACTTCAGTAATGCTAAAGGTAGTCAGCTAAGTGCTGAGGAAGGGTTTAGTGAGGAAAGTTTGCCCAGAACGTTTGGCTGCTACTGAAAGTAATGATGAGGTTGCAGCATTAGCTCTTGTAAAATCCTAACAGTAAAATCTTTCTTAATGCTGTAATTCTATTTTTTCAATATATTTTACAGAATTTTTAGTCAGTTTTTTTAAAAATGTAAAATCATTGCAGAGGGGAAAACATTCACAACAAGGATGATAATCCTTGCTAGCTTTAATGTGTGGGTTTTTTTTGTTTTTTGGGAGGAGTGTCTTTTTTTGACTCCCCTCTTGTAGGCTGCTTTATCTTAGAGATCTTATCTGAGCTTATGGTTACTTGATATCTGAGGTATGCACTGTACTGCAAATATTTGTTTGTATTGAAATTAGTTTTGCTGTATTTTGTAAAATACGTGTGTGGATTTTGGAAGCAAGCACTGTCAGTACACTGCCAGGCCTTAAGTTTTTCTTCTTGCATGATCTTGGCAAGATGGCTAATATTTTGCAATGTCAGTTTGACAGAGAGAACATAAAAATTCCGGGAATGCTGATCATCGACACTCCAGGACATGAGTCCTTCAGGTAATGTTCCTTCTCACAATATTGTACTTCCTAGATGATGGCTGAGGCATCCACATATATTTTTAACAAGGTACCAGGTCTTTGCCTAGTCCATTGTGTTTCTTCTTCTATTAAAAAACTGAAGCAGAGGAGTAAGGGATCTGCTTACTTTGCAGGTGCTTTTTACATCTGGTTAATATCTGGCCTTTTATATCTGGTTAATTTCCTGTCTTCAGGCCAACTGAGACATGAGTATCTGTAAAAACGTGAATTTTTATAATAGGGTTAATGTAAGAGAAAAGATGGAGGCAGGAAGCTAGCTGAAGAAGAACAGGTGACCTAAGTGCACTGGCCTGAACAATTTGAACTTCTCTCCTAGTCCCCAGTGTGGTGTCCAGTTGAGATAACTGAGTTAGCGAGACTGCGAGTTGCCAGTTGCACAGGTCGGCTGGTTCCTAGCAGAGCTCTTGTGCTACCCAGGAGTACTGGTGGCGTATGGGCAAGGCGCTAAATCAACNATTCCATGATAACAGAAGGATTAAGACTTGGTTGTGATGTTCTTCAACCTTTAAAAGGATTGATGTGCCAGGCCCTCGGTAATGTTCTGATCAGTTCCTCGGTGTCCTGTCACTTGCAGCCCTTCATCTTCTAGCCAGGTTTTATTCTTCAACACTACAGATGTTTAATAATTTAGTGTTTATGTAGTTATGTGCAGTAATCTGTTTTATTCAGATTTCACTCCTATATTTCACTGTAACCCCCCTCAATTCCCATTCAAATCAAATCAATGGATCTTAGCATGTAAAAAGCATGTAATAGTAGGAAAACTGTAGGAAAATCATAGTTTCTTCTTATTTTTGCTTATATGTATTCAAATATATTCCACTAAATGGGCTTCACATGTCAGATGGGAAAAATAACTATTTGATCAGCTTTAACTTTTTATTTGTCCGTGTAAGTTTGGCATTGTATTTGGTGTTTAGTTCTGTTGCTACGTGATTTTTTTTTTTTTTTTTTTTGTTTTTAATGCCACAGCAATCTAAGAAATAGAGGAAGCTCACTTTGTGATATTGCCATTCTCGTCGTTGACATCATGCATGGTTTGGAGCCACAGACCATTGAATCAATAAATCTGTTGAAATCTAAGAAATGCCCCTTCATAGTAGCTCTCAACAAGGTAAGGAAGCTCGTCACTCGAATGCTTTGCTTTTACGTTCTGACAGGGCATTTTGCACCTGACAATTTTCTGTCCTCTTTCATTAACTTGAGTGGTTTGTATGAAGACTGAAGTCGTAGTGCTTAGATCCTTTCTCTTGCTTTCTTGGAGTCTTTGGTCAAACCGCTTTGCAGGAGCTTTGCGGAACAACCTGGCACTTTGTCTCAGAGTTCTTACTGATACGTTTTTGTTATATAACTTTGGTATATCGTTCACGCTTCTGGAATTTTCTTTCCAACTTGAGTTTCTTTCCAATACATATGTGCTTGGACCTTTGTGCAGTCACGTTCTCTTTTTATGAAACTGAAAGGCAAACTTTTGTCTTCAAAAGTCCCCTTTTATTTTAGCTACTGATACTTGTTAGGTTGTGGCTGGAAGACAAGCTGACTTCTAACGCTGTTATTTGATCTCGTGTGGGAAGAATTTCAGGCTCTGCAGTGTTCGATGGTGCAGCTGGTTATTTTCAGCCGTGTTGGTAGGAATGCTTTGCATAAGAAATTGTGTTGGTAGAGCTGCTTGTGTTTGCGATGACTTGCACTAATTATAATGAGGAAATCACTCATGTGCAATGGTGCTGGATGCTGCCTGACGTGCTGTCAGGAAACTTGCAAAAGGATATTCATGTGCCGTGTGAAAGCTGCAGCGTAGATCTCAAAAATTAAGCAAATATTAAGATTAAAGGTTGCTGGGAACTGTTATTACTGAAAATGGCTGGGTTTTGTTTCTTTCTTTCTTGGATGGAGAAGTGATAAGGCCTGAGATTAAATAGCTGAAAGTTCTTGTAATTCATGTTATAGCCCAGTCACTTAGGTCATAATTCATTTTCTGAAGATGCAGTTTTGAGTTGTACAGCAAATGTTACAGTTCCTTAGGCTAAGTCCAGTTTGCTTTGAAAGCTTACTTAGGGAAATCTGTCCGAGGTATGCAGCTGTGTGCTTTGGACAGCCCCAACCTTCTCTGTAGCAGCATGGGAAAGGATTTGAATTCATCAGTAAGTTCTGAAAAGTCTTTGTAAAATGAGTGCAGTCTCTTTTCAAAGGGGACATAAAACAGCCTCTGTTTTTGTGTATGCCAAGCTATACGTGGGTCACTTTCCTCTGAATATTTTATCTTAAACTTGATGTTATTGATGTGTATAAACTTTTTCCATGGGAACCTAGATTATTATACTTTGAATTTTTAAAATCTTAAGTAGTGTTGCTGTCCTGCAACTCTGTCTGACATTGTGCAGACATACAGAGACATACTGCATTTGAAGCAAGTAGGTTTGCTGGGTAGCCATCCATTTGGTCCAGTTGTGTTAGCTGGTAAAGTATTCCTCTCAAATTACGTGGCATAAGCATGAAGCTGCCCTGTATGTTGCATGAGATGATGTATTGCTGTGTTTTCAAGATTGATAGGTTGTACGACTGGAAAAAAAGTCCAGATACAGACGTAGCTGTGACTTTAAAGAAGCAGAAAAAGAACACAAAAGATGAGTTTGAAGAACGCGCAAAAGCTATCATAGTGGAGTTTGCAAAGCAGGTAGGTTGAAATACACACGTTTCTTCTGTTAACAGAAGTGGGAATAAAGGCAGTGCTTGTGGGCGTGGCGGTTTCGGGCTCTTCTGACCCATTGGTGTTTACTGCCCATAAACCAAACGTTGTTGAGTGCAGTTCTTCCACCTGCTCCGTCTTTGGAGTGCTGGTTTGGAGAAAAGTAACAGCTAACTGCTGTGCGTGGTCAGTGAAGTCCGGCAGCGCAAACCAAGTTCTCTGTCCTGATTCTTGCCCTCTTTGGGCACGCTATGAGGATCCCATCTGTCCCTTGTTCCCTTGGGCCCTGGCAGGGCATGGGTCACATTGGCTCTGGGAACAGCTCTTGGTGGCATACAGCGGTGTCTGGAAGCTGCACGTGGAAATCAACTTTGTCGAGTTATCCCACACTGCACCCAAGTGTGGGTTGAAGCCATGTGTTCTGCAGTACGCTGTCAGTAACTGTGTTGGTTTTATTTTAAAATTTGAGAAATGCGGTAGTGCTTGGCTGGGATTGAATGTTACCGTTGGCTGTGTGCGTGTATGTGTATGTCTGTATCTGTTTTTCCCCAAGTAACTATTAATCCTGATTTCAGGGTTTGAATGCTGCCTTGTTTTATGAGAATAAGGATCCCCGCACTTTTGTTTCTCTTGTACCTACCTCTGCTCACACAGGGGATGGCATGGGGAGTCTGATAGCTCTTCTCGTTGAGCTAACGCAAACTATGCTGACCAAGAGACTGGCTGAGTGTCAAGAACTGAGAGCTCAAGTCATGGAGGTAATTTTCAAAATTCACCTGGACGTTTCTCTTCCCCTTGCTCCCTTCTACTTTGCTTCCAATTAAAAAAAAAAATAGTGTTTAAACAGCGTAACTTTTTTCCCCCTTTCATTCAGGTTAAAGCACTGCCAGGCATGGGCACTACCATAGATGTTATTTTGATTAACGGGCGCCTGAAAGAAGGAGACACCATTATTGTTCCTGGGGTGGAAGGTCCTATAGTGACTCAGATTAGAGGTCTTCTGCTACCTCCTCCTATGAAGGAGCTACGAGTTAAGGTATGGAAACTGGCTGGTGTGCTGACGTCGAGAGAGCATTTAGAACCAGAATGAAATGGAGTTTTGATACAATGGAGAATGTAGTCAAATTTGGTAGCGTTATCGAAGGATGACTTGAAGGGGAAGGCAGTACACACCTAGTGTCCTAGTTACACTAGGTACAGTGTACAATTGCTGGGTCTGTTATAACCAACGTATAGAAAAAATGTGATGTGTATATAACCCATATATGGCAAAAAAGTATGGGGTTTTGCTGCCCCGGTTTTAATAAAGCAGAGTGTTTGGCAGCCTAGCACAGCTGCGGGGTAGGACAGTTGCCTTGGACGACCTTAGGTCTGGTGTCCTGCTCTGGTCTGCAGCTTTGCAGTACTAACCTGGCAATTGCTACAGAGCGACAAAGGAACATGGACGCTTGGGCTTCAGTTGCATCCTCTGCTCTGTTGGAAACTGTTGAATATATTCTGCTCACCGTGAGGTACGAGTTGCAAAAGCATTTCTGTCCGTTGCTGCCCTTCATTCAAAGCAGCAGATAAACTGGTGTGTGCAGCTGTTATGACACCAAGGTCTTTTGTGGGGTTGAACAGCAGTGTAACAGATTACAGCTTCCCAGATCAATGAGGTTGTCAGGTGAGTGTTGGTGATTTGATGGCGGATGGAGCGTAGGGCGCCAGCACTGAAGTGAAGGACGCTTAACTGGAGACGATTGTTGGGGAAGTGTGTCTAGGGGAGCTGTGTGTTTTGTTTGTTGGTTTTTTTGAGCAGGCAATGAGGGTACATTTCAGTTCAGTGTATTCGTGGGAAATTGCTGTCCTTGAGAAAAGACCCCAGGTAATTGGGCACATAGGAGTAAAGAATAGAGGCTTGCAGGAATGAAGTGTTTATTGAGACAGGAACCTGCCTCGCAGCTTCAAGAGAAGGATGAGGAATCTCATAAACAAAATAAATGAAGAAAGAACCTGGGAAAAAAAACAGCTTTAGTTAGTTTAGCTGAGCCTTAGCATCTTCTCTGTACTGCCCCGTGGGGCTGAACTTGGTGTTCTTGGTGAGCAGCTTCCTATCGCTGCTCGCTCTTCTCTGGTGGATCTCCGTTTCTGGCCCTCTTCTCTGCCTTAGACAACTCCCCTGCTGCTGCGTGCCTTGCCTCCCCTCCCCATCCTCCAGCAACAACAATAATAAAAAAAAAATGTGATGGGAGGGGAGTATGCAGACAAGCGTGCATGCCAGGAATGTGAAGCAGAGAAAGTCACTGATAGGAAGAGCCAGATGTCGCTGTCATTCTGGCTGCTGTGTTTGCTGGTGGCAAGTTCTTCAGGGTCACTTTCGCACCTCGTGCTGCTGTGCAGCGTCTGGATGAACCCTCTGCTGTTGTGTGCTCTCCTTTTCAGAACCAATATGAAAAGCACAAAGAGGTCGTTGCTGCTCAAGGCGTGAAGATTCTTGGGAAAGATTTGGAAAAAACGTTGGCTGGTCTGCCTCTGCTTGTAGCTTACAAAGAGGATGAAGTCCCAGTCCTCAAGGTGAGATGGCTGATGCCGAAATGAGATGCTCAAGCTGGGGGGGGGATTAAGTTCTCTGGTGATGCAGCTCATTCAAATATTGAGAGCTCAATGTGCAAGTACCTTGTTTTTTTATTTTTTGGTTATGTTTTAAAAACTGTTATAATCCCGTGGACGCAGGGCTCTACAGCATTTTAAGTGCTACCATGTTGATCTTTTTGGTATTTTGATTCTTAGTTTTCCCTGGTATTTTGCTGGGTTGTCTCTGCTCATGCAATAACAGCATGTCACAGCACAGTTTGAGTACACATTAATTACTGAATCTGCATTTGTGGTAATTCATACATATTTCATGCAATGAAATCAAACCACGTGTATCTGCTCGTGGCATTTTGTAAACTTTCACAATTGGAAAGCTGACTTAAGACTTGCATAATAAACTTTCTTTTGCAGCTTTCCAAGTGGCGAAAGAAAGAACACAGCTATCTTAAAACCAAAATTCAGAGGAGATGCTCCTGTCCTCCAGAGTGAAGAAACCAGTACCTGCCGGGATGGCTGTCGTACTTTCAGCGCTTCGTGAACAGGAGCTTTGTGCTAGTAGCAATAGAACTAAACCTTGCTTTTCTTTCTACAGGATGAACTAATACACGAATTGAAGCAAACACTGAATGCAATCAAGTTAGAAGAGAAAGGCGTGTATGTCCAGGCTTCTACTTTGGGGTCTTTGGAAGCATTACTTGAATTTCTTAAAACATCAGAAGTGCCAGTAAGTGCTCTCTGTGCTCTGTCTGATGTCGCTTCTATTGTGGTATCGTGTTGTTTCACTTGAAAACTGTTTCCTTTCAACTTGGAAAGGTCAGTGACTGATCTGTGTGCCTTTCCTCTCCAACAGTACGCAGGAATTAATATAGGTCCTGTCCATAAAAAAGACGTTATGAAGGCATCCGTTATGCTGGAGCACGACCCGCAGTGAGTAAACTGCTTCGCTGCGGTGAAAAACGCACAGCGGTGTTTCGGGGAGCCCCCCTTCCTAGCTGGAGCCCTGTGATCTGTCTGGTGAACTCTGACTCCTTTCTGCTTGCAGGTACGCAGTCATCCTCGCGTTTGATGTGAGGATTGAACGCGATGCGCAGGAGATGGCTGACAGCTTAGGAGTTCGAATTTTTAGTGCTGAAATAATTTATCACTTATTTGATGCCTTCACAAAATATAGACAAGACTACAAAAAACAGAAACAAGAAGAATTCAAGTAAGTAAAAGCAATCCTATTCTGTGTGCTTCCTAAGCAACACAATCTCTGAATTGTTTTATTATTAAATGAAATCGCATTTTGCTTTTGATTGCAAGCTATTACTTAGAGTACTCAGTAGCTCTGATGGGGAGGAAGGAAAGGAGGAAGAAGACAGGAGAATAAGCTGTTCGTTTTCAGGAATTCAGTCCAGTCTAAACGTTTACGTCTGGGACTAGGTTTAGCAGGGTGTGGGAGCTGTGAAGCAATTACAAGATTTAGCTAAAACCACCGTATGATACAGAGTGTTCTCCACAAGGTTTGCTTCACGTACTTGGTTGCCTTTCCTAGTTTGTGACAGCTGGGAGCTGCAGAGCTGACAAAGCAGGCGGGAGGACTTGGGTTTCGTTGTTTCATGTTCATGTACTTCCAGTGCACAGGGCTTAGTTCTGGCTGCAACAACATGAGCGTGCCATCATTCAAGTATTTCTAAGGTTCCAAAACTTGGTTTTTGGAATCTGTGTCATGACTGAGTCCTCAGTAAAAACAGACTAAATAAATGGGAGGGGAACGCTGCATTTTTATCCAAATTCGAGATTGTGTACCTCAACATTTTGAACTACTTGTTCACAAACAAATTTTGAATTTCTTCAGCCAATGTGATGGATTGAGGCAAAATTTCTATCCCCATGCTCTTCTGAGATTATAATGATACCACAATCAGTGTTCCTTTGGTCGCAGCCTTGGCTCGATGCCCAAGCCAGTCACACTGAAATCCATGGCAGCCGTGCCTGGTTATTGTCACCTGCAGTTCTACAAGGTGCAGTATTGCCCAGAATTAGCAGAGATTTTTCCTGCCTGATGCTTTGCCCAAGTGACCCGACTAGAATAAAGGCCCAGGCTGCGTGAAGATGGCAGAACTTAGTACCCTGTGCGCTGTTCCAGCATCTGTTTCCAAATGCCTTTTCTTTGTTGTCTTCCAGGCACATAGCAGTATTTCCTTGCAAGATGAAAATACTCCCTCAGTTCATTTTCAACTCCCGTGACCCAATAGTGATGGGTGTGGTTGTGGAGGCAGGCCAGGTGAAGCAGGGCACTCCCATGTGCGTTCCCAGCAAAAACGTGAGTAAGAGCCTCTTCCCAGGGCTGCTTGATCTAGCTGGTAGCTGCTGGGATGACGCACCAGGGAACGTTGGCATGCGCTTTCCTGCCAGAATTTTGGTAGGAGATGAGATGCAAAACTTTTATTGCTGATGGCTAATGAGGGGAAAATTCACATCCTAATATTCTGAAGGATAACAAACTGATATCCCAGATGAGCTACGGAGGGGTTGGGACCGCTGCCCTTTTCCATGTGTGCTCACTGTGCAGCGCATTGTGCTTTGCAGGTTCTGAGGTGGCTGCTCTGATAGAGCACTGCTTCATGGCAGGCACCCATGGAGAGCGTCTGTCCGCGCACGGGTTTTGCCGCTGTGTCTTACGGTCTCTTCGTTGCATTGCAGTTTGTTGAAATTGGAATAGTTACAAGTATTGAAATAAACCACAAGCCAGTGGAGGTTGCGAAGAAAGGCCAAGAAGTGTGTGTTAAAATAGAACCTATTCCTGGTGAATCACCGAAGATGTATGGACGGCATTTTGAAGCTACAGACATCCTCGTCAGTAAGGTAACAGCCGCCTGGTTTTGGCGTATGATGCCAAAGTGGGAATGGTGCGTGGAGCAAACTGGGTTGAGCATTGGCTTCCCTGCTCTGGAGACCGGGGCCTCTTCTATCGGTCGTTGCTCCCAGCACAGCAAACGCTGTCTGTCTGAGTCCACTTTTCTGATGGGTTTGCCTTGTGTGTTACAGATCAGCCGTCAGTCCATCGACGCTCTGAAGGACTGGTTCAGGGACGAAATGCAGAAGTCTGACTGGCAGCTCATAGTAGAGCTGAAGAAGGTGTTTGAAATCATCTAGGTAACTTTCTACAGCGATGGGAGGCAGGAATACATTTGCTATTCCTGTTCTAAAAGACACCAACAGTCATATATTGAAGACAGTGTTGGATATATGTTTGGGAGGAAAATATGTGGATAAAATGTTTTCCATGAGAAACCAAGAAATTTACACTGGTTTGACAGTGGTCAATTTACATGTTCCCACGGTTCCAATGTGCCTGTTCACCTTCCCCACTGCCCTTCCTAATACTGGCTGCTGTTTTAAAGTTTGCCCTTTCTTCTCTTACACCTTCCTTCCACCCTTTTCCCCTCTTCTCTCCAAAATAAAGTAAAATAAATTGAATTTTTATTACAGAACTAAAGCTCTTTCACTTTTATACTGATGAGATCAGTACTGCAGTATTTGATTAACCAAGCTTCTGCAGACTTTGTGATTCTTGGGACATTTTTGATGTAAGAAGTACTTCTTTATTTATGCATACCTCTTCCCTCAACTCTCTTTTTCCAACATTCTTCTGCTTTGTGCCTCTAGAAATTTTTTTAAATAGAAAATTAGGCAACTGGATCTTTCTGTATTTGCTTTGTGTGAAACAATGATGTAAAGCATAGTTGGCCGCCTTCTACTGCTTGTACAGTTCATGAAAGTCGACCTGTAATCATTATAATGCAGAGCCACAAATAAAGGAGATGGACATATAGCCCCTTTGTTCTACAGTTTGCTTCAATAAACAGAGTGTCCCTCATGGGCTGCTGCGGAGGCTGGAAGTGCCAGGCTGAGGCTTGCCTCTGCGCTTGGCAAAATCATGGGCGCGCGTGTTCCAGGAAAAGCTTTTTCTTCTGGCTTCTTCCCTTCTGTCTCCTGTCGTGTTCCAGAAGTTCTGGGGTTGAGGTGGGTGCTCAGCAGGGCAGAGTGACCAGAGGGTCACGGCTGGGAGGAGTTCAGCTGCTGCCCCGAGTAGTGATGAGCACATGCAAAATGACTGTCTGCAATAATACTGCTGTGGGATGCTGCATCAGCCCTGCTGTCACGGGTCTGAACCAGTTCAAAAGGCATCGGGGTTCTGTGGTTAGCGGTGACTGGGAGCTGGTCTGCCATCCCAGTGCTCTGGCTCCCCTCCTGCAGTGGGGCCCTCTCCTGGTAACTACAGCTCAGGGTGGGAGCTGCGCTACAAGCACTTCGGAAAAGCAAAGGCTGAAGAGAAACCCATAATAATCCTTCATGTAGCTGAGGTTTTTAGCGTTTATAACAATTGAACTTGAATAGAGCAATGTTTTTCTTCTGTCACTTAAGTATTTCTTTTCTTTGGTTGGTAAAATCTGCATTTTATACTAGGGGCTGTACAAACTCCATTACACAGGAACATTTAGTGACTCGCCACCTTGGATAGCCAAATTTAACTTTCACCATGAAAGCAACGCTAATAAAAGAAGTTAGTAACATGGATGTCAAATAACATGGTCTCGACATGTTCTTGATTTGTTTCCTCAAAGATAGAAGGGAAAGGAAGGACACGCTATTTTTGCAGGATGCTGTTACGAAATTTGTAAAATACCTTCACTAAGCTGTGACAAGGGAGCAGAAAACTTGAAGAAAATATGAAAGGGCTTGAAGCAAGGATCAAGAAGGGACAGTGAAAATATCAGTTAAAAGTAATTCTCTTCTTTATAAAGATGCCATTTTCAAGTAGGTCTTGAGCAGCACTTAAAGAAGTGTAGCTATGTACCTGAAACATAACAAGCAAAATGCTCGCTTGAATTGCAGCAAGTACGTTCTTCTCTGAACAGCAGCCGTGCCCATTTTCTTAGGGAGGTGGAAAAAAGGTGCCCCGATGGCACCCAGATGGGTTTCAAGTAGCCCCACCAGATCAGGTCACTGCACCTCCTCTGGATAAACTTTTTCAGCATTTAACTACAGGGGCAGGGGGGTAAGAAGTGGTGTGGGTGGGGGGGTTGTTTTTAAAGGAATTTTTTGTATATTATTTCTTTTATCACTTCATACAACAGAAGGGACCAATGTGACTTACTTCCAGCATGCATCGCAAGGGAGATCCAGGGCACAGCCTCAAGCTTAAAACACCTGCTAGAAAAAACGCAGGCAAAGCTGTATCCAGTGCTACAACCAGGAGGTGACTGCGGGGTGCTCCCCACTCTAAGTGCAGCCATGGGGTACTGGGAATACTTGCAGGTCCTCCACTGGGGCTGGCTCCAGTTTGCATTTCGTCTTTCAATTCTACAGTCACATTTACATGGGTAATCCTGATTCCCCCCAATTTCTTTTTATAAAATGAAAAGATTTTTTCCTCACCATTTGGGTTTTCTTCAAATGGTCTTCATTCTTTCAAGGCAACTGAACAGCCTTCCTTCCAGATACTGGGCCAAATGTTACTACATCAGCCTGTACACATCCAGAAAAGCTAACTCACCCGACACACCAACTGCAGAGATGCAAGCATGCAAATCCCTATCTTGGAGCCAAGCTGTTCTATAATTTCAGGTATAAAGCCCTTCTTGAAAAACTTCTGCTACTCACTCTGACCTGTTCTGTTGCCCTGCATAGAGGAAATGTTACATGGTTGTATGTGAGGAGCGAACGTGGCTCTATTCATGGCAGGCACAATTCAGAGGACTGATGCAGTCTTGGTGCTCCCTGTCAGCTACTCCCTAGCACACAGGGCTGCTTCTGGGAAGCTTTTAAGGTCTCCGTTTGTTCTTCACGAGCACACAGCTCCAGGGACAACTCTACACCTGAATATTGAGAGCTCTGAGAGCAAGGGTGCCCCAGCTACCATCACGTGAGCTGTGGGAGCACCCGGGCCACGCTGGCTTGTCTCTGAAGGAGGAAACAGAAGGGGAGCTGGTGTTCTTCCCTTGGTCTGAAAGCTGTAATAACGTCAGTGGAGTGAGAAACAGCAGAGCCACATGAACGGCGAGCAGTTTCCTGCGTATGTTGAGACAGCGTCAGCGTGTGAGACACCGTGAGATGAATCAGAGCTGCAGCTTTAATAAAAGGGGTTAGCTACATTCAAACTGAGGCACGACAAAATAGAATCAGTACAAAAATATACATACAGTTCTTTATTAAACAACTGTAAACACTTCACTGTAAAAATCCATAAAACTTTATAAACAAACATTTTGTAAATAGATTCTATACTACAATAAAAGAATTTTAACACAATTATTTACATGCAATACTGACAAATTTGGCACTTTCTGAAAAGAAATGTACAAAACACTTTGTTGTTTAAAAAGAAATTTGAAATTATAAAAACTCAGGGCATTACTATCATGCACTTTGCAAATACCACAAGCACTTATGGCACAGCTAGCAGAGAGCTCCAGGCTCTCACCAAGCTCCTTACTACAAGTTCAGATAACTTTCAATGTGCTTCCGTAAGTTTGTTGTAAAACTACCTGAACATTGTCAAGAATGAAGTCAAATGCCATATTCCAAACTGATTCCACAGATGATTGCATTAACCTGAAGGGGAGAAAAAAAATGGGAGAAAATTACCATTACCGAACCAGTTCTTTTTACACTTACTTTTGATCGTCATACTGGAAAAGATCACAAGAACAATTAAAGCAGTGACCTTCCAGCAACTTTACACTAAAGAAGAGTAAAAAATGGCAAGTTTCACAGAATTTTCTGTATTCTGGTCTTTCCTTCCTCAAACCAAGAGATAGGTGCTACCCCTCTCTCCCAGTAAATGCCAAACAACAGAGGATAATTAAGCCACGGTAATGGTGGGTTTTGGGGGCACTATATTGTGCGTATGGCTACGAGCAGAATCAAACTGAGACACAAGTGCTAACAAAAAACACCTAAATGTCACAAGTATTAGCAACTAAGTTACCTTTTCATGTACTTAACAACCAGATCTAACTTTTCCAAATCTTTTTCTTCTATTAGATCAGTACAATACTTCACAACCTGCAGGATGTCTTCTTCCATAGGATCTGTAAAAGATATAATGAAAAGAACTGAGAGAACTTTTCTCCGAGTACACTTAAAATATAACCACAGAAGAATGAGAATGTGCTAGAAAAAAAAAAGGCAGCGTTAGCACTTCAGGTGCCAATCTGACAACTGCTGTATTCCCATACCCCCCCCAGCATCAGAAGTTCTGTGCACAAATGGACTGCAACACCCTGAAGTATTTGGCTCGGCAGCCTCTTCCCTACTTCCTCCTGCAAGGAGGAATGGCTAATATTAGCCAAAGGGAAAAAAAAGGGATTTTGAACAGAATGGCTCTTTCAAAACCCTTTGGTGTCCAGGATACGAAGACTCCTGTGGGTCAGATTTGCAAAGATACTGAGGCATTGCTAGTTGTGTGACATGATGTTGAAAATAAAATCACAACAGTGATACTTTTGCACTTTATTCTAGAATTCACTCTGGCAGGATTTTTTTCTTAAAAAAATCTGCATTCCTTTCCCTCTAAAACAACAACTTTGTTAAGAGAGGAATTGCCACTTAAAAGCTTTCACCCTAAGGGCTGTAACATGTTGGACAAATTAAGAAAAAACTTTCATGCAAGTGATACTAAGGCATTACACAAGAACCTGACAAATGGGCTGAAGAGAGAGCAGGTAGACTGTCAAGATGCTAAGCATGAAACAGGAGCTGGCAAAAACACAGAACAACTGAGGAGGAAGAATCAAGTTACTCCAGGACTGCAAAGCAGTAAGACTTCAAGATAACTGTGAAAAGTAACCAGCAAAAGGAAAAGCAAAGGAAGAACATACAAAAAGATTGTTTAAAAAAAAAAAGTTTTCCCTGTGATGCAAGGAAGATCATCGCTGGCACGACATCCCTTACCCGAAATAGTTGTTATCCATTCTTTCAACAACGTCTTTACATCATTGAATTCAACAGCTCCAGCTAGGTTGGGTGCCTGTGGCCTGAAGGAACCAGGCTGTTCGGTCTGCAGAGCTGGCGGGCCTGAAGCATCTGAAGTTGATGGAACTGCTTCTAGCTGCTCGAAAGATAAACGTTGGTAATGCTCAGTGTGACAAATATGGTAACACCACAGAGATACAAACACTGGTGATTATCTAGTGAAGAATCCAGCAGAGAAAACAAGCTGTATTTGTGAACACAGACTAAGCCTAAAGAAAGGGACATGGCTTTATCAAGAGCTGTTCTTAGGGTTACAGTTACCTGAGCAGCTGTTCCTTCCTGTTTCAAGAAACCATCTATTAGCTTCTGCGGGCTTCCAGATGTAGCTGGCACGTTTTTTGCAGGGCTACCTAGGAGTTTGTTTTTCAGAGGACTCTGAATCTTTTTTACAGGACTGGCTGGATTTTTTTTCCTGATTTTTTTCTTATTTTTCGTTGTTGCATGCTTCAGGTGTAGGCTAGGATTTTTTGACACTGCAAAAAAAAAAAAAAACAGGAGCAGTTGATGATTGACACATTTGAAATCTAATGCCCTTCCACTGAAAGGGAGACCATCTTCCATAAAAACCATGGATCAGTTGGGGGAAATAATTTTTTTGGGGAGATAAACTGACTTAACACGCACGTGTCATTCCAGATATGGGCAGTATTTTAGGTGTTTGAGAATCACAGCCTAGGCATTAGTGCACTCAGAGGATACTCAACTATTCATAAGCCTTTTAACACCAAGCATTTCAGTGCTTGAACACCAGCAGCTAGTGAAATTTGAAGCCTACTGGACAAATTGGTTCACCCTAGAGCACTCTCCAGCCTGGATACCTGCTAAGAATTCCCATCAGCGTGTATCAGCAAAACCAGCAGCAAAAAGCCCCCCAAACTGCTCTTATCTTCATAGTCCACTAGCTGTGGAATCAAGGTTTCATCGCAGCAATGCAGTATTTAACTGACAATGAACCCAGCGGCGTTTCCAACCTACTTTATAACAAGCACATTCACAGGGAATTTATCTTCTAGCTTTCTACTGATGATAAAAAGGAGACCCAGGTGACCAGTTCAGAGTAAAATCATCTATCAGACACGGTGACGTGTCTCATCTATTTCCCAGAAACTTGCACTACTGCTACGTAAGCCAAGAGGATGCTAAACCAAACAAACTTGTTTAACTAACCTAAGTACCAAAGATGCAGCTCATTAAATCACGAGACACACCAAGTTTACATTCCATTCTGCAAACATATGGACATGGGTGAGTTTAGTGCCACAGTCCCAATGAATGGAATTAATTACCCATTTAAGTAAAGCTAGGCATCTGTTTGCAAAATGAGGCCACAGCTGGCTGTAACTCACTGTCAAAAATACAGAAATTCAATTTAACACAGTATCTTCCTGGCAGCTTTGTTTACGTTTCCTGGTTTGTATTTAGGACTGCATCAATCTTTTCAAGTATTACACAACTCCTATACAAAACCGCTGTACAGCAACGTGTACTTACCAAAAGCATTAGCAGGTTGCTGCTCTGGTTGCTTTTGCCTTTGATCATACGCATCTTTCAGCTCTGCTTGCAACTCAGCAGGCAGCGCAGCAAAAACCTCAGGGTCCACCTGAACAGTGACAGAAGACTCATTTGATTATTTTACCAGGGAGCAGCACTGCTTGCTTCCCTCTAAATCACCCACGAATGAAAGGTATTTACATTTTATGCCAAGCAAAAATAAATGAGATACAACTGAAAGACTGTAAAGCACATTGTACATTTTCTTTGTGTACCTTAGCTTGTAAAAACAAGATTTTCCTTTCAGCATCACTCTACATTTATGATTTTATAAAATTACTACTTATGGACACATAACACACTAACCACTAAAAATGATCAGAAGTGCTATCAGCTTTCTTGTTTTTCCCCAGGACGTTCCATCTTTATTCACCTGCTGTTAAGAGCATGATTCAGACAACGCTGCCTTCACACTGCCAACGTGAAACACTTGGACAACTGGATGCTTGTTCCTCCCTTTGCTTTGATACTGCTACACTCCTCAGTGTATCCTTGAGAATAGCCTCACTTCTTAAAGTGCAGGAAACACCACCTCAACTACTTTATATTTTCGACGAATGCAAAAGTTTTCAGTAGTCCATCCCTTCATTTTCTCATAAAAACACGATCCCTCCAGCTGGCCTAAGGGCTTAAATACTTGAGGACTACATTTGCTCCGTGGGAGAGTGCCCTTCTTTTCTCTGGTAAGCTTCTGGGATGTGTACAAACAGCAATTATTCAAAACTTGTATCACTGTTCTAAGTGCACAATGCAATTTCTACCATTATTGGAGATACTGTATTTAAAACATTTTGGTATGAATGTAAAAGAGTTATGTCTTATTTTCAATAGACATTTGATCATTTTTTTCAACTGAAACATGTATCTGTTTGTCAGGAAAGCAGGCTGTGCTACATGTTACCTATAAATTCTGTAGATAATAAACATGAGCACGCTCCCACAGGCAAAGCTCATCAGGCCAGAACAATGAGTTTCCATTTTTAAAACTCCACGTTCCAACACAATTTTTTTTTACCACACAAAAATAAGTTATATTTTAAATATAAATTTTATTTAATAGAACTATTTTAGAAAGGTTAACGTTCACTGGTTAAGCATGCAAGAGTCAGGAATATGGGAGGCCTAATATTAACTTTTTTTTTTGTGTATGAGCACTGCAACTGTTCCATTTCATGACTTAAGAATTCATTCAGGAATAACGCAGTACAGGGAGCTGAATATGATTTTGTTATTCCCCCCATCATTGCCCTCTGAAAGCGTAACATTCACAGTACTGACGGAGTCCTAACGTAGCTTTCACAGAGCTGTATCGCTTTCACACATTATGGAAAACATCAATTTTTATAAATTCAGCATACAGATACCAGCACTTGTCAAATGCTGTACAAGTTTTCTTAAAAAGAACCTTTGCCAAGTTAAGGTAACGTAAGGAGGAGGTGCACATTTGTCACCAGATCTGCTACCAACCCCACTACTACAAATGTCACTCATTTCTAAGCTTGGGCTTTGCTTTCCTGGAAGTGGCTGCACACCTGCCTGCCAACAGGAATTAATTCCTTCTTTTGCCTTGCTTGTGTGCACAGCTTTTGTTTTACCTACCTTTATCTCAACCCACAAGTGTTCTCACTTGAGCAAGCAGGCAGCTGTGTGCTGCTGACCTGCCTACTAGGGTTAAACTACAACAATATATCCTACAAATTAGTATAAAATAGCCAATTTTTGAAATACAGCTTCAAACTACATAGCAGAGTGCTCAGCTGGCATGCTTGGATCAAGTAACAGAGTCACAAAAAGCCAGCTTTGCAGTTTAGGAATGAAAAGTGATTCAACTGTTTTTGAACCAATTGACTTGAATCAAGGTGAAGAAATTTTAGCAGCAGAATGGACTGTACCTTTTTTAAATAACAATTATGCATTATTATTTACTGAAAGCAGGTCAGAAATTTCACCTAGTCTTCTCTGCACTCTTTGTCAGCCAAGCATCGTTATGCCTTAGAAACAGCAGCAAATATCCCTCTATAAATCTGATTTGTTGACGTCGCTTTGACAGCAACAATGCAGCAATGGCACAGCAAACAGAAAAATGAAATTGAGCAGTATCAACAATAATTTTAAATTACGCATATGCAAGATATGGTATCTCTGGGTATTCCAATCTGTGATTTTTTTTACCCTCCATCTGTTCAAAATCATCTTGGATTGAAAGGTGGAATATTACTAGGAGCATCATTACTGCTACCCGCTGCCCCTCCAGGCTGCTGTTCTGAAGAATAACTTTACGCTGTCCTTGTCCTGGACCACCTGTATAATTTAAAAATTATGGAGGTATGCAGTCTTCAGCCAGACCTGCCTTTCTCCCTGGAATGCAACATCAACAGCCACATCTACAGAAGTGAGAGTGTTAGCTTTACACCATCAGAGCATCTACTTAAACAGAGCGAGTCTCCTGTGAACAGCTAAGCTGATTTTAGGATGGCTTTAGACTGATGGTGCAGTACAACTCCGCTGCAATGCAGAAAAACAACTATTTACACACTAGATTGCAAAGCAAAGTGTAAACAAGGCTTTACATTAAGTTACAGCAAAAACACAGGCGTACTGATGAATATAAATCTTAAGTAAATACCATCATACTTTGTGATAGAGCAAGTTACATTTGAAAGCAAAGACTTTTTAAAGGTATTAAAGGACTACAATTCATCCTGAGTAAGTAACAGATTCTAGCAATTCTGTCTCAAGAAAAAGCTGTTAAACTCTTCCTGTAGGTGGAAAGTTGATGTTTATTGATATCTTGCAAACATCCTACCTGTGAGAAAGCTGGCAAGGCTATTACATTAATTCCCATATTGGCATTTGGTTCTTGGAGCTCTGGTACTTGCAAAAGCACTGTTCCGACTGGCTGCGAGAGAAGTGCGGTGCTACATCCGTTGATTGGCTCTTTTTTGCTGTCTCCGTAAGTCTCTCCTTGCTGAATGGTGTATATTTGCTCCACTTGTTCTCGGAGATCAGGCGGAAGAGCTTCTAGCACAGACTTGTCTAGCTACAAATACGAAAAAGAGCTTTTAGATTTCTCTGAGGAATAGATCATAAAGTTAATTTAGTTAAAAAAAAAAAGTAGTTTTACAGTCATTGAGTTTTGAAAAACAAATAAAAACAACTTCATCTGCAGCATGTGCAAACATTTGGGGACCTGACAGTTACACTCTGCAGCAGCACAATGTAAAGAACATACAATAATCATTTAACACTAAGTAGTTAGTAAATATGAATGCTCAGTTTTCTCTTTTCACAACATCTAGCGTCCTTGTCACAAATTACATACAAATTTTCCTACACTGATAAGGAAATCCCAATTCTGAGTTCAAATCATAGAGGCAACACGTTGATAAGAATACTAAATTGGTATCTGGGCCAGAACTGTAAGCAAATCACTTATATCTTTCTATCACTCTAGGATACTTACGTTTGCACACTGTCACATTTTTGTCATAGATTTTGATAATGAAATAGGCCTTAGATTCAATACTTTTCTTGCTGCAATTGGTAATTAGCATCAATTATCAGTTTGAAACAACTGAGATGACTCCCTCAGTACCTAAAAGTTGGCATATACAATGCAGAACTGAGGAAACGTATAGAACTGACAAGCAGATTTACAGTGCCATTTTTCTCACATGTAAAATTTGAGTAAAAGTTTGTAGATAAACGTCAATGTTTGCCTGTAAATTCTGCTAAGTGAGACTCCACAGGACTATAGAAAATTTTATCTTTCCCCTTCAAGAAGAAAATCTGGAGTTTACGATCAGATTTTGGACTTGCAGAGAACTACAAACAGTTATGAAAAGCTATCTGAATTCAGTAATGAAAAGATTTTGATGAAAGCTGTATTATCAATCTCTCCAGTTATTCATGCTATGTTCTATTTGTGTCCCCTCACTCCTCGTTTGCTACATATAACATCATTAGAAAGATCTGGAAATTCTGGGTTGAAAGTATCTTGCTGTTCCTTTCCTAGCACACAGTATACATAAGCAGCAGTAAAAGACAAACTCACCATTCCTTCCCTGTAATGAATTCCATCTTACGATATAGTTATGAAGCAAAAGGAAAGATGAGCACACTGTGCCTTAAGGCCACCAAAGCTTTAGGAACTACACTGCACAGTTAGTGCGTTTTTCTCCTGTTCTTACATTTTCCTTCTACAACAGACTCTGAGCAAGTGCAGGAAATCCACATTGTTCAGCCAGGTTGCTTTTAAACCCTAAGCTAGCTTTAGTATTGCATTACAGAAGAAAAAGTTTCTGCCAAAAGCATTCCTGGCTCGTACAGATGTATAAATATTTGGGAAAGCCATTAACAGAACATGAGCAATAGCTTTTGCAGATTTAAATTACAGAAATTAAAATTACAGATTTTTACTGTAAAGCATGCAAGCCTGCTTACATGTCAGAAACCTACAGAATTCAGCGTAACTTGCTCATAACTGACCTTTAGAACCAGATGTCTGCTAGGATAACATGGGGGCTAGAAATAAGGAGGTTCTTCCTCTGTTAAAAAAATCAACAGCCGACCAACCAAAAAACCCTAAACCCTACAGAAATACCTTACTTAGACTGTCCTTCTCTCATCTAAAAGGTGATACTCCTCACTTCAATGTTATTTGAAGAAAATTTGGTAAAGTTAATAATTACATTTAAAATACAAATTAATTAGTAATTAAACTGAACAGACATAGCTCTGAGATCTAACATGTGAACATTCTACCCTACTGAAGTTCTCTTTATTTAAAAAAAGTGCAAAACAACTTCTCTCTCTTTTTTTTTTTTTTGTTCTGCTCATATAAAACCAGCAATCCCAAACTATTACAATATATTGCAGATATTTTATACTACTGGGTTTTACCTGGGAAGCAGATGGAACCTCAATACTCAAATTAAGCCTGGATTTTACGCTGATAGGAGAATGCAAGCCATTCAATTTGACAGCAGACTCAGTCTTGTTAACGTTAGAATTGAGACCAGATGGGAGATGGGTACAACGAGATGGAAGAACAGTGCAAGTTCTTGAATCAGAGGATATTTCAAGGTCCATAGCAGCAACAAATACTACACACATGAAAACAAAACATATAATGATCACCTACTCATCAAAAACCTCTCAAGTTTAAAGATACAGTGGAGCTAATTTCCAGTTTTCATTACTCAGTAGTTTAGAGAATATATGGCATAAACACAAAACTTTGTATTTTGAAGTGTCCTCTGTTAACATTAACTTTTAAAAAGATTGGAATAATGCTATAAAAAATTTATGCAGCATTTTCATTTGCAGCAGCAAAACACGTTCTCAAAAAGTTTATATTAAATAATTTAGACTTGTGTAATATTGAATAAGTATTCAAGGAGATAATCCAAGTTCCAGCCCCTAAGAACTAATAATTATGACACACGTGAAGCACAAAACTTACTGACCTTCCTTATGTTCTTCTTCTGAGCACTTTTTGGCTTTCTGAACATGAAAAAGATCAATAACTGAATGTGATCCACCGGGTAAGTGTCCAGATTGCACTGCTGACTGAGCTGAAGTGGTTTTACTGATGGGAACTAACTGCTGTACCTGAATTCCAACCTAAATCCAAAACATAAATACATTCATTTAATGAAGTTTTCAATAATAGCAACAAAAATAATAACAACAACCTACACTTCAGGCATTCCCTTTTCCTTCTCAAACTGGCTGCTTGTTGGGCATGGGGGAGGGAATGAGTAAAAATATATTAAAAAGCACATGAATAGCCACTAAAAACATACTAAACAAATCCCAGGATTATCCACCAGAATCCAACAACTGAGAAATCGAAAAGATAATACCAGCTTAACTTCTCAGATAAAGAAAAGTGCTGTCAACAGGATCATGAACCAATGTGTTTATTATAAAATTTCTAAGATATTAAAAAATATAGAAGTACTGACCAAGAAAAGTGATTAGTATTAAATATAGCTACACGTACAGGAAAGGAATGTACAAGAAAGGAATGTTTTTCCTCAGGATAATCTATATTAAGCCTATCATTTTCAGGCCTAAAAATGAGAAAGATAACACTGTATCACTTCTAGAAATGGTCACGAAGTCTCAGAGGATGAAAATAGTTTTGATAAGATGAGGTGTTCCTCATTTTGAGAACACTCTCACTTCTCATTTACTTTCAAATTTCAAATCAGAGTTGCAAAAACTGTATCCAACCATGAATACACTGGTAACACTGTGGGAGTTGACTGTCGATTCTCTGTACTTCTTAAGGGAAAAAAAACACTAAAAAATTGTGCATAGGACTCACAAAGCTTGAAGGAGCTAGTGAACATGTTTTCACTAGGTCTTTTTCTGTAATTACATAGCAAGGATATTATCTATTGCCAGTCTGTTTGTTGTAGTTAACAGACAATTAAAACATCATTGTACAAAGCTTTTCTTCGTATTTTTATCTTGTTACTTTCAAATATTTCTAGATTGAGTTCTAGAATTTATATATTTTTTAATCTTTAAGAGAAGAGAGATTTAAGCAGTGCTATGTTAAGCCTATGGGTCAAATGAGTGGATTCACCAAGAAGACAGGGACAGGATGATAAATATTTCATCAACTCCAAGAAGAAAATCAAGCCATGGAGTTGAATTTGCAAGGCAATATTGTGAGTCAACAATCTACTTTACATCTAAAAGACCAATAAGTACAAGTTTGTTGTAGAAAGCCTCTGTGCTCCATTTTAAGAAATAGCTGATGCCAAAACAATCTCATCATTGGTTTATATTGCTATGACGGAACCACTGAGGCAAGCAAGAGTGCTCTAAAATAAGTCATGAGTCAAGACACCCACTGATTCACATTCAAACAAAAGCCAAACACAAGTTGCTAATTTCTTTCAAAACTTGCAGTCTAGGGCAAAAACTCCTCTGATCTGCATTTCTGATTGGAGTTAGGAACAGTATCTATATGAGGTACTTAATGATTGGATAGCCTAATTTACACAAGCTGTATATGATCTACATTTTTGCTTTAGTTTGGTTGTTGCCTACCATGGAGAACTGAAAATTTGGGAAAGATGAAATAAAAGCTGACAAAGAGAAAAAGTTTGGGTTTTCCCATTAACTCACCCCTCGCATATCAGATATGTTCAGTTTCATTGTGTGAAACATGTTTAGAGTTTCTTTTCCAATTACTTTTGCACTGTCTGTTGCATGGTCTAGAGTCACAGTCCTAAAAAGAACAATAAAAAAGTATTGTTAACAAGGAAACTATCTCACAGATTCACTTATGAACTACCCTTTGTTCAAGCTCAGGGTTTACCCAGTATTATTTCAGTTGTCAATTGTCAAATGTCTAAAGCAAGCGACTCAAAGGAACTCTGAGGGAGAAGCAGGTGTGGGAACATGCATATGGATTACAGATCACGAAGAACTCTTGATTACTGCTAAGCAACTTTAAGCAAACTTTTGGCAACAACTCTCATACAAAATTACCCGGTTGTGTTTCCAAAATTGCCACTGAGAGCTTTGTATGGAACTAGTAGCCCTTGGCAGCTCTGGACTTTCTAATGGCATAGCATTTGAGACAGATAAGAACAGAATTTCAGGAGGCTAATCAAGCATATGCAAGGAACATTAATTTTTCTCGTTGATATAACCTGTGTACTTTTAGTTCTGATGGAGTGAGCTCTACAGACAAAAGGAAGTTCCACCTCAATGTTTTGACACTGTCCACCTGACAATTTATGACCTACTCTGATGGCATCTCTGCAAATTTCACTCTTCTTATAAACCTGTCAGAAAATGACATGAACACCAAGTGATCTCCAGAAAGGTCTGGTTCTGCCAGAATGAAAATGAAAGCCTTGCTGCTGTGAAGGATACGAAAACCTCCCTGAGCCTTACAGGTGACTGTTTTAAGAAAAAGAAGAAAGGAGATCAGTATCATGTTTAAAATGCAACTATGCAAAATGCTGGGGAGAAGCGTAGGATTAGTCTAGAGGTACACACCATTACAGAAGAGCATTTTACAAAGGTCCATTCTGTACTATCAGGACTTGAAATCAACTACACAGTAGAGATCTTGGCATCAGAAGTGCTTCAGCTACGTGCTAACAACTTGGGATCTTTGGATGTCTCTATTACCTTATCTTAATTCTTACTTGAAGAAATAGAGAAATTTCAGGACATGTACATTAGCTTGCCTGACTATAGAAATGAGGTCCAAAGCACTAACCTGGTCATGAGAAAGTGGTGTGGCACTCACTACTGACTACTGACAAAGGATGAATAAACCTCTTTGTCTACACAGCTTCAGTCCTAAAGACATTCTTAGGCTGTTATGGGTAAATCAGCAGTTCAAAGAATTCAGGATATGCAGAGGACAAAAGGACAGACTGATAAGATTTTCTTCCTGATATAACAGTCCTAGAAGGTTATGAGCTTTTGGTAGTGAAAGGTGAATTTTATACCGTCCAGTTTTTTAATACAGTTGAGTTGTACGTCACAAGATTAGAAGTATGAGACAGACCCTATGTATGCATGTCCTACTGCTGAACTCTTAATATTCCCACCTCCCTAGTTATTGTAAGCAAAAGACCCTTCAGTGCATAAGAGATTCACCTGTTACAATAATCTGAGTCGGAGACCAAAGTAGAAAAGCACTGACTTTAAAGATGTCCTGCCTTTTGTGCAAGGGTGCATTCGGCAAGACCATCTCTTTACTAAGGAACAAACGCTTTGATGCAGAAGTGCCTGTCTGAAGAATAAAGATGTATTTAGAAGGTTCTAAGACAATTCCATCTTAAATGAAATGCAACTACAAGATGTCACTTGTCTACATTTCATTCTTGTGTTTTCATGAGTATGCAGGCATATAAATAAATCTGAAGTAAAAAAAAATAAAAAAATTTAGTCATCACCATCCAGTTGAACAACAGGAAAAAAAAAAACAAGTAACAGAAATAAATAATGGGTGAGAATAACAGGACTGCTTGTGGAAACTGAAGGTCCTCCTCTGTTGACAGCAACCTGCCAACTGACTAGTATGACAGTTACCGGGGCATCCTGTTGCACCAGGGATGAGCAACAGGCAGCATCTCAATGAGATCAAAACTGCTGCAGTGAGACCAAGCAAAAAGCTGCTTTACTATGTTGGTAATGATCCACAAGAAAACTAAAGCACTTCTGATGAGGAACTTACAACTATATGAGAAAACTTAACTGTGAACGTCAAAGAGAATTGAACGAGTTGCCTTCTATGAACAGCTGAAATACAGACACAGAATGCGGATAATATCGTAATTCTGATGTCAGTGTGGCTTTGCTATGTAGACAAAGAAGTACCAAGCACTTTAAAATTTCTGTCCCATCTTGCTGCAAGGTTCAGTGCTCAGCATCCTGCAGAAACGTGCTCAGGCCTACTACTGACCATTCTTTTTTCCACACGTAGTTACCTGGCAATGTTATCACAGATTCCATGGCCTCCATATTTTGCAGGCTCCACTGGCGCCCCAGCCTTTCTGACCATAATCTTAAGGGTCAATCGTTTACCCTTCATACCAGCAGCTTCAAGTCTACGTTGGATTTCTTCTGAGAGACTCAGAAGGAAGGCTTCTGCTTCCTTAGGCTAAACGGGAAAAACAACATTCCACTGTTCAGATGACTACTGTTTTTTCAAGTAAGTAAGGTACATCATTAAGCAGCATTGTAATCCACTTCACAACCTGTTGAATGCATTGCAAAGATATAAAAACAGGCAAGATTCTGTGAACTTAAAGGAGCAGGTTGACTCACCGGCAACTGTCTTAATTAACTTCAAGAGTTTTGTTTACACTGTAGGTTGCTGAAGTTAGGCAAAGCTGGTAGGTTCCTATCCTAACGCTGAAATACGCAGTAAATACTAAGTCCTTTTGGAAATTAGTCTTTCTAAAAAACATTTAAGAACAAACTTGACATCTAATTTTAAGAATTTTATGTCTAATTTTAAACATGTATAATATGAAGTGCGTATGGCTTGTAAGAAAAAAACGTTTTCACCATGAGGACAGTGGAAGAGGTTACTCAGAGAATCTGAGCAGTATGTGTTCTTGGATGTTTCCAACATCAGACAGGAAAAAGCCTTGAGCAAATGGTCTGATCCATTTTCTCCTGCCTTGAGCAGAAGCCTGAGCTACAAAATATTTCTCTCAACCTGACTTTTTCCTGTAATTTCCATACATGCTTAAGTTTCTAACAAAACAAAAGTTACTTTTTTCATTCGATTTTTTCAACGACACCAACAAAAAACCAAAATATTTGCAAGAAGTCTAGTGAAAGTGTACTGGAGCAAGCTGTTCATTGTTTCAGGCACTGGCATGTTTGAATAATCAGCATTTAAATGAAAGAGAATGCTAGGTGCTAACAAACCTACTGCAGTTCTCTTTTTCTGTACCAGACTTGTATAATGAATGCAGAATAGCCAGCTAATTTTGTGCAGGCTTCTTTTCAGTCCAATATTTTTGCAGTCTCTCCTCCCATTTTATCGTTTGGTCTCCTACTTCTTCATTTTCCTCATTTCTATTTGGTGGCTAAGATGGTGCTCTAACAGATGAAAGTGTAAGTGAAAATAATCAGAATATGAGAAGATTCTTCTATAGTTGAAAATCACTGCAGAAAAGAAAGTTTGAGTTTACCTGTGTAAACCTTATTCCATAGTTGATTTCTGCTGAAACAGATTTTCTTTCTTTTTCTGTGCGAACAGGTCGATCATCTAAACCACGACAAAACCTGTAGAGCATTTGTCCTGTTTTTGGACCAAATTCTTTTTGCAGTTTTGACATCGAAGCACACTGCAGATCTCCACAGGTTCTAATTCCCAAAGAAGCCAGCTTAGATTCCATCGACCTGCCAACTCCTAACAACAAAGCAATTAATTCTGTTAACCGCACACAACTCAGAGCCAGCCAGGTTTTGAATGAATAAAATTTGTCCTTTTAGACCATGCTGTATAAAATACATAAAGACAATAAATTCCACTCAATGAAACATGGTTCAAATGGAAACTCTTGCTGTCATCTCAATTTCTTTAGTTTGTATTACATATTTAGGATGCAGCATGTTTTTTCATTTCTGTGAAGTATGAATGAGTCCTGCCTGTAAATCTTCCTGACAAGGTACTGCCTACTGCAGTGCATATAGCTTTGAATATCACTGCATTCAGTCCAAAGAGGGTGTGCAACATGTAGTATGTTTACATACAAGTGATTTAGTCTAAAAGAAAACCAACAAATATTTTGACTACTGCCCCATTGCTTCCTAGGCAAAAAAAAAATACAATTTCAAGCAGAAGTGACAGCATACATGCATCACTTGTGCCTTGAATTACCAAGCACTAGAAATTGTAGGTATCCATGGCAACTGCACATACGCAAGTGTGATAAACTTAAGTATATTTCTGGGATTGGGAAAGTGGGCCGTTACTTCCAAAAAATACTGATCTTACAATTTTATACTACTGAAGTCAGCAAAAGCTATGAAAGGCAGAATCTGATTTCTAACCACTGTTTCTTTATCCAGTGATATTATTGACACAAATACTAACAAGATTTTACTACGAATGTGAGAGTTCATTGAAAACTGAAAATTGAAAACTTGAAAATACTCAAGTCACAGCATATTACTATATGAATCACTTTCTGGAGGAAAAGCATTTCCCATAAGTTAAGCCAAATACAAATGGTGCTGTTCTGTAAGTTATATTTGTCCAGGAAAGGGAATATGTAAAGAGAATTTCTGGTAAACCTGAATCTGTGTAGTTATGCCATTCCTCACACTTTTCCATTTCAATGATTACAGGTTGGTTTTTTGTTTGTTTGCTTAATTTTTCCTCCTTTTTTTTTTTTTTCCTTTAACAGAGAAAGATACTACAATGTATTTTGGACATTTAACACTAGATGTGCATGTATACCTGCAGGCTCAACTCTGCTGATCACTAATACACAAAGCACAAATGAGTGCTTATTCAGTACTTTTTGCACTACAACTGCATCACTTTACAATACTGAAATACAGTGTAACAATACACTACAGTGTTGTGTACCAGAAAAAATTTCAGCTTACAACTCCTAAGGATTTTCCTGGAACTTCTATATATTTTTATATATGCTGTTACTTATCACTCTCCCTTCACAGTAACTACAGACCCTTGCCATCTTTCTGCTTACTTTCTTTTGTCAAAGAATACAAGGTTGCATAACGTATTAAACTTTGAGCTTCTTCCAGAGATACGTGGCTCTGTAAAGTTCTTCACTTAAAAAAAAAAAA
>WBMW01002667.1:48409-59445 GCA_013396635.1 Penelope pileata
GAAATAAAAAAGATCTCTAAGATTCTTTCCAGAAATTTCAAAAATTTTCAGAAATCACTATATCATCATATTTTTTGGATCATAATCATGGAATAACATCTAATCTTGCTTGATTCATAACTGGAACACAGATTTGTTGTTGAAACTGTTCTAATATCAGGTGGCAAAATGTCTTGTAAAAGAATAGATTACCTGGAAGACTTGTAACAAGTTGACCTCTGATAAAATCATCCACTTCTTCTGGTTTTAAGTGATACTGTCCATCCGGCTTTGCTTTACGAGTTGCCATTCTGGCCAGCAGAATATTGGAACCTGTAAAAACAACAAATTAAATTATGTTTTTAGTAACTTTTGTCTTCCCAAGTAGAATTTTGCAGCTCAACAGTCAAGGAAAAAAACATTCAGAAAGCACAGTCAAATTCTTTACCTTTTAAAAAAATTAATGCAATATACTCACTTATATTTGCGCGATCTACTCCCAGTTTACTAACTAGCAGTATTTGTGATTAGAGCACAGTAGATGCAGTGTTAACTGCATCTGTAAATTTAATCAAGAACAGGAACTAAAAAAAGTCCAAACCAAAGCAACCAAATAGTAAGTGCAGGATACTTCAGAAAGAGCACTGAATCTATTTTGTCTTGGTGGTGTTCTATACATGTAGAGGTACAGATAAGCAGTTAACTGACTGCAGATAGCCCAATACGTAGAAGAGTAACACTTTAACGCTGTGTAACTTCCAGATGTCCATTGTCTTCAGTGTAAATAATACTTAGGTGGCAATTCTATCAAGTATATCATATACGAAATATTGGAATTAAGCTAATAATTAGGTACCAAGTAATCACTAAAAGCCTTGTGACTTTATTGAATTATTATGTGTGCTTCTCAAGAACAAAGCTTATTTCAGCATTTTTTCTTCCCTGTTTATAGGCTTATTCATACTCAGCCAGTAGCATCTCTGTAATGATACCAAAATAGATTTATTATTGCCACTTAAACACCCCTAAGATAAAGCAAACTAATAAATGCCCAGAGGAATCCAGAACTCTCAGCACTATGTGTTACTACTGTTACTTTCCACCCATCTGTGTTTGTATTATTTTTTATCTGTTTTTTACTAAGTGCAGTAACAGACTTCTGTGTCCACTGTTTCATTTGAGAAGTCAAATAGGTGAAACAATTGACAGAGTCCTCATTCAATTTTCTGTTTAACTTTGGAGATCCATGTTTTGTCTATGGAGAAGTGCTTATCTATCAAACACGCCAACACAGCCACTAATATCAAATCTCAGCGACTTACCTTCCATAACACATCATTCCCAGAATGCTGAAATAAGGTAGAAAAAACCTAATACCTCACTTAACAAATGAAAAATTGGGAGACTGGATGTTTACAGATGAGTGTTTCATCTTTCACTGGCATTGTTTAAATCAGTTTAGTTTAGCCACTAAAATCCCTAGGGTAAAAATTAAATTTATTCAGCTGGTATAAGCATATCTTTCTTTAATTTATCTCTAATCAGAAATAATAGTGTTGAGAGATCTCTATAGTATAACAGTATCTATTCAAATTTACATTCTTTTATATTGGTAAAACTTTCCCATTGGGCCACATAAATCACTTACACAAGATTTCTGTTTCTGGTAGATCAGGTATTTTAAGTCATGTATCTACATTAATGTAACACTACAAGTGAAATTGTTTCCTCTGATTCATATACTTTATGATGAGTTATGAGTGAAAAGACAAAGGTCTTTTCAGTGTACCTACCATATGAATTTCTATAAAGGACAAAAACATTTTTCAAATATTTCATACAAGTTGATTACTAGAAAAAAAATATTTCCTCACAGGTATTTGTCAATTAGAAAAGAGAACTATGATATCAGATTAGAGAATAATGCTTTAGAAAGTAATTCTGCTTTTTCTATAGAAAAAACAAACACACTAAATAAGCATATAAAAGATTACAAGTGTGTTTCAACTCAAAACAAGACACAAAAATGAATCCAGGGAATTATAGTCTCTCTACTAATACACCATCGTAAGAGATAAAGGAAGAATTCTGCTTACATCACAAGTGGATTTTATGGACTTATATATACTTAGTACATATATTTACAGATACTTAAGTCTAATGTTATTAGGAACAATGGAGAAGGGAAGGAGCCAAGTGAAAAGGAATCAAGGAAGTATTTTCAGATGTTTATTTTTCATATGTGATACCCACTACAAATCACCCAAATCTTCGTTTTCAATGCCTCATAATTATGTTAGATCATCATAAACTCTTACTGCCTTCTCCTATAAGGAACAGAATCTGTGCTCAACTTTTTATTTACTGGAAAACTACAGCAGCATTTCATTTAAATTCATGTAAGAATATCATACAGATGGAATTTTAGCTTACTGTTCAGATAGCAGGAGAGCTGATGGCAGCTTTATCAATTTTTGCTTAAACCTTTCCACTTAGGAAAATTTTCTTTCATTTTTATTTACACTGATTTAATGTAAATGGAAATAAATTCCATACTGAAGAAACACTTAAAGAGTTATGGCAATCTTGCATAGTTTTGATACGCCTAAGAGAAGTGGGAAGTGACTAAAAGGAGATGCAATAAGGTACTTACCCATCCCAACAGAAGCAGTGCATTTAGTCTGGGCTTTGATTTCGGTGCGGATAGCATTTGCAAGCTCATCAGGAGTCAGTCTGGTCTCTGTAAGGATTTCAGTGATATCTACTAGTGCTTCATCACAACTGACTGCTTCGATGTTATGAGTATAGCTATCAACACAAAGTAAAGGAGGTGAAACACCAGCAACAGCTCACCATCTGTTAAAACAAATATGTAGCAAATAAAGTCTTCCTTTTGTGGTGGCATTTCCCTACTTATTTTGTATCACACAACTTACAAACTAAAAATGCTAGAACAGCACATCATAGTAACATTAGTAATGTAGGACTGATTTTAACATGCATCATGCTTTTAAAGGAAAAAGAGATTCAAAATTTATTTTTCAGTCACAGTAACAAGCTTCCAGTTTTCCTCAAGTGCATTTTAAATCAGAAAGTAGTTTCTAACAGACACTACTCCAAATAACCCATTCTTAAGGTACTCAAAAGAAAACCCCACAACAAAACCAACCAAACAAAAAACCACCTTGGCAAAATCTCACTGCTAAGGAGAAATCCACTTCTCGTAGGGTAATCAACAAAAAAGTTAACGACAGGAAAAATACAACAAAAGGAAGATTTAAATAGGAATGGTTTTCATGAAAAGTAACATGGAATGAAAACAATAAATCAAATAATGGCATTAAGCAGTGTCATTAAAACAAGCATGATAACTGTACCGTAGAAGACCATGTAAACACACAGCACATCTTACCTTGCTAGTATTTCATATACTGTCCGAGCAACTTCTTTGTATGCATTAAAATCATATGAAACTGCTTGAAGGTTTGGACACAACTTCTTTGCTTGGCCAAAAAACATTCCATTCTTTATGCCAACTTGCCTAAAATTAAATAATTAAAAACCCAGATAAACACAGCACCAACTTTTCCATTGATGATGCTAATAAGGGGTATTTTCAAATGAATTATCAGCCTTTTCCCACAACAATGAACTATCAGTAAGAACGTATCCAACTGCTACCAAAATGAAATATATGAAAAATAACTGCAATTAGAGTACTGGAATTAGCTTTATAACATTCAGGCACACAGCTTGGACACAGCTTGTCGTTGGGAATAGGCTTAGGATAAAAAGGATCTAGAAAGCCCTACTTTCCATTTTTGTTTTCAAATTAAATGCAAGCACATACTACATTGACTAAAGTGTCTGGTTTTCATATTCCACTGTGCAAACTTGTAAAAATTATGCTCCTCTAATAAATAAACTCTAAATTTTTGAGGTAGAAACAAAAGCACCTACCCTAGCATGCTTGAGAAAGGTGCCAATGAATATGCAATTTCTGGAGTATTATTTTGTCAAAGAAGAAAATCTTATTTTCAATACTGTGGTTATAACAAGTTGTTTCATATTCTGAACACTTATAAGCTATGTTATCAGGGATGCTCAACATAATCTGTGCAAAACATAGTTTCATGTTTAGTAACCACACTTATCATTGCCTCATTTTAACTAAAACCTCCGGTCATAAAATGCTCTTAATTCCACGAATACAAAGAAATGAAGATTACATTGTGAAATCAACAGTAGCACTGTGAATGACATAAGGTTTTCCTTAATACATTTTGTTTGAAAAAACACGTAGGGTAGGCTGAGAGTGTTCAAAAAGCAGCAACATACATGGAGAAGACCTTATGCTAAATTCTAACAGCATATGTAACTACAATTTTTGAAAAGATGAGAAGAAACTTTCTGATCTGGACAAACTTAAGGAAACATGACCTAATGACTGCTATTTTTGGACATTTTGTAGAACCAAAGAATCACAGAACGGCTTGGATTGGAAAAGACGCTGAAGACCACTCAGTTCCAACCCCACTGGCCTTGAAAACCTCCAGGGATGGGGCATCCACAGCTTCTCTGGGCAACCTGTTTCAGTGCCTCTGAGTATTTGTAAGAGATTTTCAAGAATCAGACAGGTAACCTTCACCTACCTGGCTTCGTAACTACAAGAAGCAATTTCAGCCATGGACAGAACAGTCAGATCGAAGTCAGCTCCATTCATGTGCGTGGAATCCGGATGCTCCCAGACTGAGGAGTCCAGCTTATCAGGTACTCTAATTTCTGCTTGGAAAACAATATTTATATTTGTTTGTAAAGTGTTCTTCTTAAGAGTTCAACAGAAGAAATGTGAATTAGATAAACATGATGAATTATATCTGATACAATTTCTATGCTACTACTTGTTGGTAGAGTTTCTTAATGCTATATTGATTCATACCACAGACGAATAAAAAAAAACCCAGGATGTTGTAATCTCTCTGCAGGTAGGTCTGCACACATTACTGAGAAAATACTGTGCTACAGAAAAATTCTGTTTCTATTTTCCCCCAAAATACTAGACAGCAGCTTGTTGGTGGCTACATACGCCATCTGTAAAATAAGACTTATCTCAGTTAGCTTTAACGACAATAAAAATGATCAAACACTTGAGACTGCTACAACCATATCCTGTAAGCAAATGCAAGACACCCAAAAATTTACTTGCCAAAAAGATGCTTAGCTATATTCCTTTTCACAGGATGCACAATTACCACCAGAACAAAGAAATTATATTCAGAATACAATTCAACTGTGTATCATACTCACAACCTTATTTAAAATTCTAACAATTATTTAATCTAGATACCCTGAAGTGATTTTTAAGGAGTGAAGTGAAAAAACCAGAAGGCTACTAATCTCAAATTAAAAAACACTAGCTAGAAACTTTTATTTCCTTTAACACTCTTACAGGACAAGACTTCTGTTGTTACATCCTATTATTTGTTTTATTAAATTACGTCAAATACGTCAACTTCTTTCAAGTATCACCATAAATTTCTCTTGGAACAAAATGACAAAAATATTAATACTGCAGCAGCAGAATTTTAAAATGAGACAGACCTTCCCTAATCCTATAAATCTTCACTGTATGCTCCTAGGTAAGTTTTAAAGAGCCCTTCAGGCCCAGTACATGCTAGATACTAGAATGGAATTTTGTAACACAATACTGGAATCAAGTAAAGCATTCTCTATTCCTTTCTGTTTGGCTTTTTATGGTATCCAAACCTTGAAAGATACAAGCCTGTCCTCTAAATAACTGCTCAGCCTGAAAAAATGGCTAGATGCATAAAATGCTATGCCCTCCCAAACTCCCCATCAAAATCAAAACAAGGTGTCACACAGAGAAAATTGACTATTTACTTAAAATGAAAACTTACACGGAAGTTACAGTTCTTTTTCATTCTATAGTCTATTTATTATAATAGACAGGGAGTTTTCTTCAGAGTGCCACACTGCCTAATCATATTTAATGGTACTAACAACTTACATACTGACAATTTGAAAGGAAACATGGTGCTATGTGCACATACAAGTAGTTAATGAGACCAGAGAAAGTGGTGTAATGAGTGGAGACAGTGGGGGTGGGACCTGACTCATGTGAAAAGCTGCATTTATTCAGAATTTCTGCTAAATTCATGTACCCTTTTATGTCTTAAATATTTTAATGTACGATGAGCTCAGTAAGTTACCTAAGATGTCTGCAGCTGAAAATTAGAGCAAAATCATGCCCCAACTAAAGGTAAGGATGACAAGAACAGTTTCTTTAGTCCATGCCTTCCTGTGCCCTGGCCTGAGATGATGCTGTCATCTTGTCTATCTTCATTGGACTCGTCGACCTTTTCCACATCGCAGCAGAGCAGATCCCCCCATGAGCTGATGGAGTCACTTCATGTGAAATTCAGGGCAATGCAGAACACATTGTCCTCAATGGAAGGCAAGGTAGAGAACCTCTCATCAAAAGCTGGGAAACTAGACAGGCACATGGTGAATGTGGAGCAACGGATGGAGAAATCAGAGGCCAGGACCCAAGTCTGTGAAAAAGAAATCGCTGAGAATAAATCTGTGACTAATATGATGGTTAAAAACTGCTGCTCTTTAGAATGAAAAACTGGAGATACTAGGGTTGGGGGAAAGGAAGTCTAAAAAACATTCACATCTTGGGCATCCTGGCCATGGAAAAAAGACCCCAAACTACGAATTTTGATTAACGTATGTTAATCCTCTAACTTTCGGACATGAATGTTAAAGATGACATGTACGTGGAGAAGTAACTTCTACTACCCAGAAAGTCTATCTCCAATTTGAAGACTTAGAGAATGCTAGCTTTTTTTTTTTTTTTTAAATTAAAAGTTACACATCTTTGGAAGAATTCAAACAAGAAAAAGAAAGTATTCCATAAAAGATTCAAGAATCTATTGACACTAGATATCTGCCCAGCAATGCAGATCAAAGGCAGGAAACAGTAACACTGAAGAAGTAGTTGGTAAAAAAAGAAGTAGCTGAAGCTGCAGAATTCAGTATTTGGTGAAACTGAGTGATTCATAAGGGTTTTCTGTTTGTTTGTTCTACCTTTTTTTTTTTTTAAATTTGAAACTTTTTTTTTCTAATAAGCAAGACCAGAAGGCAAAAATCAGACAACAGTCTGGAAAGCATGAGGCATCAAAAAATGGAGTGGGTTCCACGTTAAAGCATGGATATAAAAAAACGCTCATGTTCAAAGTTTGTCCCAACTACTTTTTTATTTATAAAACATTCCCCCAAACAGAACTGTGTACATTTAACTGAGCACAACTTAGCATTTGTTATTTTTGATATTTAAAAAAAAAAAAAAAAAAGCAGTTTTCCATATCATATATGTGCTGGACTGTATTTATCTGTAGCATGGCACAACTGAGCACATGCTGTTAAGTGTTTCACGTATACTTTCTAAGATACTATGATGTTAGAAAAAATGAATCCACATTCAATCTTTTCATCTAAGACTACCTCTAATTTCTTCTCAAAAGAAAGAAAATCTACGTTCTCATGAAAATGCAAGCAAAACAGCAAGCTGCATTTTCTGTTGATAAAAACATTGTCTATGGAGATATAAACTAATAAAGAGACCAAAATATATTATGAACTCGCAGCTAATAAGACAGAGACTGTAAAAAGAGCGTTAAGAAAAAATCCTTTCACCAAAACAATAGGTTGTGTAATCAGATTAAGTATCAAGAAAGAAAGAGATAGCTTCCTGCCTGTATGCAAGCCAGTGAGATTGGATGGTGAAGTTAAAGAAATGAATGTGTGGATATTCAGAAAAAGCTGCTGCAGTAAGAAACTGAGCTTGTTATATGAGGCTGAAATCTGCTGTACCCTTAAGTAATAAATATAGCAGGAAAGATACTACCGAATTTGGGAATCACAAAAAACTTTCTGGTTATCAGCTAAACTTCCTTAATTTTAACTGCCTCAGTCTCCAAACATTCCTTGATTATACAAAGTCACATCCTTATCCAGAGTAAGGACCTAGCGAAAGTTACGACATCACCGTATAAATCTGAGCTACCAATGAATAATTCATACACAAGCTGTTATTACAGAAAATCCAACTCCATAAAAAACACGGCTATCTTTGTAACACACTTATGTATGGCATTGCCAATACAGCTGAAGCTAAGTCTGGAGCATCCTGAGAAGTCTTTTGAAAGTTCATGGCCAATATATTCCACAAACATATATTCTACCTCAGTTTTGAAGTACTAAACTACATCAAAAAGACAAATAAAATGGCATCACTTCCTATAAAACCTTTTTTCCAAATGTCTTTGCAAACTCTAGTAAATTCTACAATTCTGTTTTAAGGGTACTAACGTTTCAGAAACAACCACGGAAGAACAAACTGTCTTTTTCCACCTCTTGCATCAATGAAAACTAACTGAAGTGTAAACCTTAGTACAACGGTATTTCCTACTGCAAGGTAGGTAAAAAGCACATCTATAAGGGACAAAGGAGAAATGTAATTTCCAAACCTAAACTGAAATTAAATAGTGGCAGTAAGACACCCAGTTACTTAAACTGCAAACTGATTATGCAGACTGTTGGAGGAAAAAAAAAAACCAAACAAAAAAAAACCAACAACCAACCAACCAACAAAAAAACAAACAAAAAACCCCATAAACCCAACAGCTATTTATGTTTAGCAATTTACTTTCTCATACTAAATGCAGTTCCGGCACTACAACAATAATAAATTTTTTTAAAAATAGTATGTTTTGTTTACACTTGTATACTACTTGAGGACACAAAGTAACTAATTTCAAAGTTAGTACAGCCAAGTAGGGAATTCTCACATTAGAAAAGATGCTCTGGCTATAGGGAAATAAAACATTGGAAAGACAGAACTCAGGAAGGTGCCACAGACCTTCCAGGCACCCAAAATGCTCTAAGGACCACCCAGGTTAACTCACTGTACACAGATATTGTACAAATACAATTCAAAAGCCAACTTCAACCCATCAATTTCTCACTGGCCATACGCTGCCATTTCTGCTTCTATAATTAAAAAAATATTTATAGTAGTAGCCTTTAAAATTTATTTTGTACATCCTTCTTTATAATAGGCTTACTGAGAACCAAGTGATAACCAAGTGATCCCAGATGATCTGTATTTCTTACTTAAAAGAATTACTCAACATACCTTATACCCAATAAAATCTAAAATTACTGTAAAATAATTCACCCATATTGAGCAAAGAAAACTGACAGAAAGTCACCGTGGCATATTATTACTGAAGCCACAGAGCATTATGCCGTCCCAAGACGTTTCTTTTCTGAAATTCCACACGTGAAAAAACAGTTTATCCACTGTGCACTTATTAACAATTTTAAGGAAAAGGTCTTCAATTAGAAACTAATTTAAACAAATAGACTTATCTGTACCTGCTTTGCCATTCAACAGCTTATTCTGGTAATATTGCCATTCAAGCTGGGGGTTTGCACCAGGGCGCAGTGGTGCCTTTCCTGCACCTCTGTTGCTGGTAACAGCTACTGGTTTTCCTGTGGAGAAGAAACACACATACTCAGAAGTGAGCATTAATAATATCTTAGAATTTTAATTATAGCTTAAATAGAATAAGATCAAAAGATGTCTACTTTATTTTTTGTAATCTCTTTCAAGCATATAAACTCTTACAGCATCAGGGAGGAAACAGCTATGAAAGCAACTATGCATTGTGACTACAAATTTACACGACTGCAATCAGACAGCAAATAGAAAAGCTTTGAACAGGTGAATGCAGCCATTCTCATTTGTCTTTACAATTCTATAAACCAAGCTGTAAAACTTCAATCCCTGACGATTCATTAGTTTAAGACACAGCAAGCAATCTACCAATTTAAAATACTTTAACATATTTACGATCTTAAATAAACTAGAAGAGTGTACACATACCAACACACTCAGCTCCATTTGTTAAACTACCTGTACAACATCAGATCTTTAGTTAAACTTTTGACTTTTTATTAATATCAACATCTCTGTAATTTTTCTACGGCAAATTAATGTATGCACTGTGGAACAGACAAAAAAAATATTTGCAGAAAGTCCTAAGTTCTTTATATTCTAGCAAAGGAATACTAAACTTCGCAGGAAATCAAGTTTTAAAAACACACACATACTAGAATTATCTTTGACATTATTACTCCTGCTTTTAGAGGGAAGAGAGAAAAGCTGTTATGCAGTTTACTCTTCTTCTTTCCCAAGGTCTGTGATAGCTGGGTGTTAGATGGCCACCGCAGCACCAAGCCTTCAGATCTGTTCATCAGTGATGTTCAGCATTTACAGAGAACAGCTAGTATTTCCACTTCTGAACGTTGTATTTAAAAAACAAACAAAAACCCACAAAAACCAACCAAACAAAAAAGCCACCAAAAGTAAAAAAAAAAACCACCAAACCCCAAACCCCACTTGCTAAGGAGCTCTTATATAAGTCTTAAGTGTGATCACACACTCCAGCCTCTAAACGCCAACTGAGTTGTCCATCCTTCAAAATCTGACAATACTTCAGGTACAAAAACCTTTGATAGGAGGAAGAAGAGACAAATTTCCCTTTAAAGAAATGATTCAGGTGAAGTCTTCGCCTTTCCACCATTCTAATTAAATAAAGCTCCTTAGAGTCACAGAACACCCCACGTTGAAAGGGATCCACTTAGACTGCTTTAGGAAAATTACTGAATATCCTTGTCTTTTTTTTCCTCCTTCACATAGTGACGAGATCCCACTTTTAGCACAAATAGAATTTGATCCTCAATTTCTGATATGGTAGATTTAACAGGATAGGTGCAACATTAAAGAGAATAGTTACTCTGGATTTTTTTCTTCTTACACACTGAAAGGAAACAGCAAAGAGAATTTCAGTTCTCTCTTCCACTTGCTTTTGGATATTGAGAAAATATTCAGACCACGCAACTTTCACATTCATATCAGACAAAGATGCCAAAGAAATAACATGTAAAGGGCTTTTTTTTTTTTTTTT
>WBMW01002667.1:59504-86244 GCA_013396635.1 Penelope pileata
TCTGTTTGTTTTAGAAAGTCTCAACTGAGTAAAACTGTAATACCTAGAATTAAATACTGACCTTTGAGATCGGGTCTATTTCGGATAGCCACAGACACAAAGAAGCAATCCATATCCACGTGCATTATACAGCTCTGTGGCTTGGCTGAGCTCGCAACAGACACATTACCTAGTACGAAGACACACCAACAGAAAACTTGAACCCTAAATTACAGCAGTCATCAAGGACTATAATCAATTTTTTACCTTCAGTTATAAAGACTTCTGTCTTCTCACCAAGAGAACATACACATTTTCTAAATTCTCACAGAATGTAAACATAAACAGTAGCCAAACAGCCCAAAGAAAGCACCACAATTTAGAGTTTCTACATTATTTTCTTCTAATTAACACTTTTTACCTTGCTGTATCATGTACCTTCAATCCAAGTAGACTGGTGCTTGTTGTAGAAGTCTTAATTGCGCTATGTTAACATTCAATTTGCAGCAGAGAACCCTACCCATTTGTATTCATCAATTAGAAGACTGTTCTAAAGATTAAAAAGTTCAGTGGCATTAAGAATTACCTTTGACTCTCCACGAAACACACCAGAATGAGCGTTAAACCTTTCATGCAATTGGATTTTGTCATTGCTGTACTACACTCATGCAAACATGCAAAGAGAAGCAAGATAGCTATGGACTGAAAAGCTTCCACTGCTAACACAAAAGTAAGATGTGTGTCAAGTAATCTAGGTGTTCAAGTCTGCACATCTGTATCGCTGATCTACCAGAGGAGACTAGCGCTAACAAAAGTCTTAATTTGAACAATGCATTACAGTGAAAAAATACTTCACATATCAATTGAACTTTTTTGCTTGACATCTTTGGTAAATGCTGAATAATCTAAAAAATGCTTTCCTGTTTTTAAATAATTTACCATTTGAACTCACTCTTTGAAAAAAGCCCTGACTATGTTAAGAAGGGCAGATTGACAAATCAAGTGATCAAATTAGCACTTACGAAGCTTCATTATGTGAATTACACAAATTCTCTAGGCCAAATCCAAGAGACAGTAGAAATATATTACCTTACATCATACTTTGTCATCAAATAGTATGCATTAAGGTAATCTTATAAGCTAACATGTTTTATAACTGGGGTGCACTAACATAAAGACATCAGTTTACTTATCTAACAATAGATTTTTAGGGTGTTGTAATTTATCGTCTTAAGCATATTTTCATGTGATTACAATGAATATTTTTACAGCACAGCAGAGTTAGAATCTCTTCAACAGAACAGAACTAACCTTTTAATTGTATAAGATTGTAAATTAGAGCTTCTAAGGATACCAAATACTTAATCTCCATGTGCAATACTTTGCCTCATAAATTACACAAATATTTTCATTTTGGCCCTTCGTGTGCAATACAATGATAAAACATTTCTGTCAGAAGCCAAGTTCAGAACTCTCATACGACACTACTATCCTTTTAGACAGACCCAGAGGTAAATAGAAAACTTACTACCAGAAAACTGATTTAGATTTTAGCTCATTTCCAAGTGTTATTCATCTTTTAATTTTTCACACTGAACCATATATAAGCAGCAAGGTGGTGTTTTTTTTTTTTTTTCCCCCCCGATTTTCACATGGCAACTATAGACTTGTGCATTTAGATAGATGTATTTTTCCCCTCAATCAATCTATAGATCTTGGTATTATTTCTACAAGAAAGAAATGAACATAGACCAGATTATCACATTAAATCACAATTTAACAAACACAGAAGTAGTTGATCTTTTTGTTTTCAGTGCAACAGTCACCAAGCTTTTCCAGATAGCCTGACTGCAATGTGAATATTGAACAATACCTTACTTAGTCTCCAGTTGACATTTAGTATGTGAACAAAGATATAAAGGCACCTTCTCAACATAAACCTTCTTAAACAAGTATCTACCTGTGTCAGTTTTAAGTGCAGACCTGCCTGCTTTCCATTTTTTTAATTTTTCCCTTCCTGGAAAGACACCGCTGTTTTTTCTCTGCAGGCTGTTGACAAACTCAGTCAATTCACACTTCCACGTTGATATATGATGTAATCTTGAACGTGAATAAAAGTCAGAAATAAAATTACAATCTGAATGTTTGGACACAGGTAAGGAAGCTGCCTTGCTTGGAGCAGGTACAGAAGTGCTTTTTGTGCTTGAAGGCCCCTGAACAGTGGAGTGGTGAGCACCATTTATTTTAGTATTACTGTGCAAAGATGAAGATGAGGATGAATTACTCATAGTCCTATGTGGATTCCACGAAAAGTCTGTATTTTTGTTGCTTTGCTGCAACTGCTGCGTTATGCAGTCTCTGAAGTCAACCATGCCTTTTTCAGTTTTCCCCTCCTCCTGCACAGGGCCTGGAGAGAACCTACTTGCAACGCTGTTGCTGGAGGGCACCAAGCAATCCTGTGTCTTTAAGGCACTGGTACAAGTGTTACGTGTGTGTCCATTAAAAATGGCAGTGCTGTCTTTGTGAGACTGAATCCCATTTTGTTTCCTTCCGGGAAGGATCTGCTCCAGCTCCGTAAATCCCAAACTGTCACTGCCTTCTTCCTCTTCTTCATTCCAGCTACTTATTCCATTGGGTGTGATCTCACTTTCCATCTCACACTTTTTAATATGATTTCTGGAAAAGACAGGATAACTTAGGACCTTTTCTTTTATTAAAAAGGGCACATTTAAAGGTCACTTCAAGTATTTATCAATTGTTATCAGTATACATCTGAGAAGCTTTTACAGTCTCAAGACAATTATCTCAAACTCTGAGCTACGTCCTCTCAACATGACAAAATACTGAAGAGTTCACAGATTTGTTGTTATTACTACAATGTTACCAGGAGTTTACACAGCTTTTCTAGTATGAGCACGATTCGGGGCACTTCTATTTCCAAGGCCTTTAATTTGACTATCAGCCTCCAACGGAACTGCAAAAATAGTTTATTTGTTAACAGAACTGTTATGCTGTCATGGACAACATAAGCAGTGCAGGAACACACAACCATCAGGAGTTATCTTTTTCTTGGCTTTTGACAAAAACCTGAACAGATTACTTTTCATCCTCTAAGTGTGTAAAATAAACTATAAGATAAACTACTGCACTGGCAATTTGCATTTACTCTGATGCAGTAAAGACCAAGATTTTATTAGAAAAAAGCTAACAGTGTAACAATCTTAAGTAGAATTAAAAACACAGCGTTCAAAAACTATGCATAGTCTAGGTCTGCTGGAAAAAAAACAACCACCTCTCCCAAATCCCAAAGCAATTTAAGTACACTCACATAAAAAACATGGGTAATAATTAATTATCCAGTATACCAGTAAAACCAGAAAGCCAATTAACTGTGATAATTTGGTTAAGATTATCACAATTACAAAATACATTCAACATAACAGTTTTGAAAAGTTGCATGCTTTAAAATGGCATACCCAGTGATACATAGTACAGACCACTGGATAAAACAGGCTTTTAAATTCACAATTTGAGACTAATTTGATATTTTTAGAAGTCTGAATATTCCTCTAATTTAAAAAACATTAACAATGCAGTAACAACAGGTGATGGTGATTGTATCACTTGCTGTTTAAAATATGGGTAAGAAATACTGCTTAGGGTATTCATTTTTCTGGCATCTGTTTTGTTTATTCCTGAAAATATAAAATCTTGCTCATGGTAAAGTCTCCTCAGCTTTACACACAACTGGATTTTAAACAGATCTGTGGACTATGGAAGAACACAGATCATTAGAAATAAACGACAGTAACTTGTACAGTATCTTTTGCAGTGTTTGAGCAAAGGCATTGACCAGATAACCTCCAGAGGTCCCTTCCAACCTCAACCATTTCATGATTCTTGTCTCTAAACAAACATGTAACACGCTTTTGAAAAAGATGCAACAACCATCTTAATTAAAAATAAAAATCAACCAAACACACCATTCAAGTGAAAGGCTTCTTTTCACATTCTCAATCTTCTACAAGAGTTTTGCTTTGCTTTTGTTCCCTTCTTACAGCCTTTTAAGATAATTCTTTCTGTTATAATTGGATATTTTCAATCCATCTTCAGCTTTTTGTTTTTGAAATAAAGACCTACTTTGCAGTGTTACCAGTCATAATCCCTATGCCTTTTGCTTTCACACGGATACGCTGTATCCAGTTGGACTTCCAGGTCACATTACTGAGGGAAGCATCATCTGAAGATTAGAGACAAGCCTTGGAGTAAAGGTAATTGTACTTCCATCCTCAATTACTTATACAATCATGGAATACTCTGAGTCGGAAGAGACTCACAAGGATCACTTGTGAGTCCAACTCCTGGCTCCACACAGCACCACCCAAAATTCAAACCCGATGTCTGAGAGCAGTGTCCTAACATTCCTCGAACTTTGGCAGCTTGGGGCTATGACCACTACCCTGAGCAGCCTGTGCCAGCATCTGACCACACTCTGGTGAAGAAACTTTTCCTAATCCCCAATCTAAGCCTCCCATGACACAGCTCCATGCTGCTCCCTTGGGGTGCTGTCACCAGGGCAAAGAGATCAGCACCTGTCCCTCTGCTCCCTTCATGAGGAAGCTCTAGAGCATAACGAGGTCTCCTCAGTCTCATCTTCTCTAAGACAAAGAATATACTTAACCTATAGCTACACCTTATTTTCAAATTTCGGTGTCTCAGAGTTTCCTTCCTATAGAGCTGAAATCAATTTAAAAAATGCCATATAGTCATAAATGCTATCCCATTATGGGTGAAGGATTAGCATCTGCAAATGAGATTAGAAATACTTACACCCTGTTGAGATCTTTAGCTATATTGCTTGGACCTGGCATGGCATCTTCAGGTTTGCATATGCTATTAAAGTTGAGACCTTTTTGAACACTTGACTGCTTGGTGTAAAGCTGATATGGAATGTGCGAGAGGAGACGCCCAGCTTTAATGCTGAAACAAAAGAAAGGAATAGGTTACTACCAACGACATTTTAAAAACAACGCACAACAAGCTATTACTTCTGTGATTACCATTTCTGTTCTGCTATGTATACTTACCATCCCTTCCAAAACCCTCTTACTAACTAACTGGACCGAAGAGAGAAGTAATTTGTAATGTGGTGACTGGTACTAAAAAACAAAACAAAAAAAAACAACCAAAAAAAAACTTTTGCACAATTGTAGTGGTCAGTTGTCTACGTGCATTTCTCTTCCGCAGGTAACACAAATAAACCACAAATAATTCATCTCAAAAACAACCAACAGTGCCCAGTCAAAATCTCTATCTATCTCGTGAATACTGAACAATGCTGACTGAGCTCTTTAACTTGGCACAATGCAAACACAAGTATTCTAAACAAATCTGAGTAGAACTTCAAAGCGGTCAGCTAGGATGCAGTTCACTATTAAAGAGGAACTTCCACTTTTTCCATTCCAAAACGATAATTACATCTTCCTGCGAGAAAATCCACTGAAAAAAGCTGAAGAAAAATTTCAAAATAGACCTTCCATAAATATCTACCACAATCATTGCAGTCCTGTCCTACATGTTTCACTGTATCTTGCTTTTCTTTTTTTCCTCCCAGTGAAATTGCAATTATACTTCAATAACTGCTAAATTGCTTACTGAAGTCATGGACTTTGAAGTGGAATCCTCTCAAAAGTATATCACTGCATGATTTCAGCTCTCCATCCTAATGCCTGTTGCTAGTGGAAAAAAATAACACCCTTCTCAGCCTATATTCCACCTCTCCTTCATGTACAACTTGTCATACTGCACACTGTGCCACAGATGTAGAAGCTTCTTACAATAGAAGAACCTCTTTCATATCAAAGAAGCTTAACATTAGTGTTCTGTTTCGAAGATACAATTAGATTTTTAAAGAGAATTTAGCTCAGTGACACATAAACTCCTTTGCTGTTCTTCAACATCTGAACACTTTCTTTTGGAGATGTGCTTTTTAACTAGCTCAACTCTGTAACACCGTCAAGGGAGGGGAGAGTGGAACAAAATCCCTTAGGAGGAGTTGTCTTGCTGCAATTAGAGAAGAATGTCATGGGAGATTGCATTACCCAATTAGATAAATTAAAACTAGCTAGTATATACATGGAGACATGGTAAGGTATCTATGGGAATGGGATAGTAAAAACAGCTCTCAAACACATAGCTTGCTCTGAAAGGAATATCTCCTATTTATTTCCATGGAAACTACAGCAGATACAAAGAGCACAATGACACTATTTGATAGAGCAAATTCTCAATTACAAAACACTCTTTTTCAGCACAGTCACCACCATTAGCTCTGCATTTTTACCAGTGATGAACAAGAGCCTGCATGCCCCATGCTCGTAACAATCTGCACCAGCGGAGGTGACCACTGCTGCTGTTGCCACTGCTGAAATGCGCCACCACCCCTCACTGTGCTCACATCCACCGTTTGGTCCCCATAAACATCCAGCAAGCATCGATGAATGTCAATGGGTGCCATTTTTTCCACATGGAGGAATTCAATGACACACCTTTGCTTCATCTATACTCCCATGTCAGATGCCATTATGTCAGACTGCCCCTCTGCTGCCATCTGTCACACAGCAACAACATGGAATGGAATATTGGAGGGAAGGTTCAACTTCTACTGCCATACCACCAACATCTAACATAAGACAGGAGGCACTACTTTCAGAGTAGCCCTTGTGTATCGCTTGAATATTGTTTGACATGTTAGCATATTGCATTCACAAAGGAACATGATTCATATTTTCTACCACCAAGTTGAAAATAACATGGTAGAGTTCCAAAGCTCTACGTACAGAAAAGGATGATGCAGCAAATAAGCTAGAATGAGAGGTTAGGTTTCCTGCATCATTCTGAACTTTTGTAACCACCCAGGTAATGTCTCAAGGTCACTACATTAATTTCAAGGCTGGCTTTTTTTTTTTTCCCCTCCAAGCTGTATTAAGATGCAGCAACCTCATCGTAGATACTCTGTTCAACATCCTTCCCCTTTCCACACTCCCCAGGAACACAGAATTTACATTAACTAAAAAAATTAGGTTGGAAAGGACCTCTACAGTTTTCTAGTCCAAATCCTGCTCACAGCAGGGCTAACTTTAAAGTTCATTTAGATTGCCCAAGGCTGACTCCATTTAGATACTGACTATCTCCAAGAGCAGAAATTCAACAGCCTCTTCAGGCAGCTGTTCCACTACTTACTCTTCTTCACTGTAAAAAAAAAAAACAACACAAAAACAAAAAAAAACAAAACAAAAAGAAAGCCTTTTCCTTATACTCAGTCAAAATTTTTCTTTGCTTCAACTTGTACCTATTGCCTCTTGTCCTCTTCTTGCTGTGCACCCTGAAGGGAAGTATGGCTCCATACTCTTTAATCTCTGTGTAGGTGAGGACAAGCTGCAATTAGATCCCCTCCAAAGTCTTCTCACCAAGCTGAACAAATCCAGCTTCCTCAGCCTCTCCTCGCATATCACATGTTCCAGGCCCCTATTCATCTTGGTAGTTCTCTACTGCACTCAGTCCAGTCTGTCAGTATCTTTCTTCTAAACTATAAGTCCAAAATCAGACAGAATTCCAGATGTAGATTCCAAAATGCCAAATAGATTGCAAGAATCACTTTCATTGACCTGTTTTTTTCTTAATGCAACTCAGTACGCTGTTAGCCTTCATCTCCAGAAGGACACAACTGCTGCCCCACTGTCAGCCTGTAGGCCCTCAAGTCATTTTACAAAGCTGCCTCCTAGCCAGTCAGTTCCCAGCCTGTTCAGCTGCATGGAGCTAATTCTGTTCCAGGTGCAGATTCTGCATTTGGTTTTGTTGAATTTCATGAAGTTTCCGTCTTCTCATTCCTCCACTTTGAAACCTCTCCAAAGGGCAGCCCAACTTATCAACTAGTTCCCTTCTGCTTGGTGTTATCCACAAAACTGCCAAAGGTACTTGCCAGTGCAATCACCAATGGTCATACTGTTAGAGAAGCCACTAAACTGCTACACCCCTAGCATCATAAATGGCACTTGTAACCAGATGCTAGCTTGACTTCAAACCACTGACCACTACCACCTCCTTAATTTGCCTGAAAGAACAAACAGAAATAACTGAGTAACAGAAGTATGTTCCAAAAATCTTACTGAATCGTCCAGTCATCTTATCACAGAGGACAACCAGTCTGATAAGGCATGATGTGCTACCCCAGATATGGCTTCCAGGGAGGTATGCTCCATTACTTTCAATCACTGTGGTGAAATCAATCCCTGGATCCTTCTTCATTCCCTTTTCAAACACAGGCATGATATTTGCCTTTTTCCAGTCTTCTGAGATCTTGTCTGATTGTCATGAATCATAGAATCATAGGATGGTTTGGGTTGGAAGGGACCTTAAAGCCCATCCAGTTCGAACACTCCTGCTGTGGGCAGGGCTGCGACCCACTGCATGAGGCTGCCCAAGGCCCCATCCAACCTGGCCTTGAATGCCTCCAGGGACGCCCACAGCTTCTCTGGGCAGCCTGTTCCAATGCCTTCCCACCCTCTCCTAACATCTAATCTATATGTCCTTTCTTTTGGCTTAAAACTATTACTCCTTGTTGTATCACTATCTGTCCATGTAAAAAGCTGCTCTCCAAATGTTCAAATATGACAGACAGACTGACATCAGCCAGATTCTTCAGCTCCCCTGGATGCATCCACTCAGGCTCATATAGAGTTGTATATATCAAGTTTGCTCAAGTGAACTGTAACTTATGCTTGCTATAACTTCGGCAGCACATTTTTTCTCCAAACTCTGACCTTCATGACGTGAAAGGAGACTATGCCAGTAAAAGCCAAAGAAAACGCAATACTGAGTACTTCAGCTTTTTTCATATTCCTTGTCATAAGGTTCCCCCATCATTCAAAAGCAGGCCAGAAATATCTTAGGTCTTCCATTTGCTTCTGATATAACTACAAAGTTCTAGAGCAATTTTCACTTAACAACAAGTTTATAAACGTCCGACTTTAAAACGTAGTTCAGAATATTCATGGTTCAGAATATGCAAAGCTTTATTTAATGCAGCAATAAACTTCAACGCACGCATTATCGTTTTTGTATAAGTAACTCTGAAAAATCCCATCTTAGACAGTTCACATGGCAAGCTCCAAATTACTGATATTTCTGGTGTATTACCATCATCTCTTTGGTGGTCCCCAAACATACAATTAAAGTAACAGCTATTCTTGTAAACGCTGTGGTTAAATTCATTAATCTTTGGAAAGCAGTAAGATGCTATAATGATAAGCACCAATAAAAGATGGAAATTAATTATTCATTCAATTTTCAGCAAAGATTTCAAGACACATGCAGTAAACAAAGAACAGGGTTACAATGGGAAGAAGCAGGAAACAAGACACAGAATTAGCAATTTGCAACCTGAATTCAATCTTTTTTGTGCAGAGATTGTTGCAAGTAGCATACTGAAACAAGATGATGTGACCATATAATCAAGGACAAGATTATAACGTGTGTACACAAAGAAATGCATTAAAGCTGCACAGACAAATCATCTCTCATTTTGCAACCTTGGTTGATAGGACTTAAGATCTAAAAACACAGCTTTACTGGCAGTCTCTGACTAACATTTTAGGGTTGATTTTTAGCCAAATAATAATAATAAAAAACCCACAAAAACCAATCCATCATACTACACTATCTTTAAGTGCAAATGAGCATTCAGCAAATTTGAAACCACTAAATCCACTGCACAAATTTTCACCAAGGTACTATGCAGTGAAGGAGTATTTAACCAATGAGCGTTCTTCAATATTGTTGAGAAAATAAGAAAAAATGAGAGGTTCCCATCAGTTGTGTTTCATTCTGCCTAATTCTAAAAAACTGCCTATACTCAGTTCTTCTGACTTCATAGTACAACTTCCTAGAACCACAAGATGCAGAAGTTCAATGCAAGACATCAAAAAGAAAATTTTGGGAGATTTCATAGACTAGGTTCTAGCAAGTCTACTGAAAGTAAGCAAACTGTTTTTTCCAACTTGGTTAAAATCATAAGGAGCTTTAATAGGCACCAATACAAATAGCCACATCTTTCAAACAAAAACATATTTCCTGCCAGTTTTCCAAGTACTGAAGCTCTTCAGTGAGGCAACTAAAGCTCTTAAAAAAAAGAAAACAAAACCCATCAACCAAAAAAAACCTTGAAGAATACACATAACATGAAACACTAGAATTCAAAAGGCTGAAGTTCAACAAAAAGTAATGTGGAACTGAAAATGGGAGAACTGTTCCTTGCCTGTTTCTGCTGAGAATTTAAGAAAAAAGCCAGTTAAGAAAAGCACGACACTGAAAAACGATTTCCAGAACATATTCCTGTCTGTCCTATTTCCCATGGGTTCCTCAGATGGTAGAAGACAGATGTAAGCCAGATTAACTGCTCTGAGGCTGGCTATCATCTTTTCAAGGACCTGAGGACAACTTCAGTTGATCCTATATATTTCAGAGAGACTGGAGGAACCAAAAGACAGAAGTTATTTGGAAATGAAAGCTTCGGTTCTGTTTTGTTTTTACAAGTCATAATATGATAGATCTTAAGGTAGATTCACTTCAGCTTTTATGAAAATGCTTTTAGATTTACATTCTTTTTTATTTACAGATGAGATAAAACTTATGCAAAGCACAAGGCAAGAGGTTAATTAAAAAACATCACCTGGTATTTATTTAAACATATTGAGATGAGGGCTGGCCAATTAAGTGGATATGAAAAGGGAATCAACAGGTCCATGTTCAGTTTTGTTCTACACCTGACATCTTCTGAATGTTCCTAGTAAAGTTTCCTAAGCAGCAATCACTAAGAAGCAAGTCTTCAATATGACAGCAGTACTTTTACTCAGTTGCAACAACAGATTCTTTTTTTTAAAAAACTAAACCATAATCTCCAAATGAAACCTTTTATAAAGCTGTTTTGCCAGATTTTCTTTTTCATTTCCCCACCCTCACCCCAAAGGAAATATCTCCAAAAGCAGAAGACCTAAACTTACCTTTCCATTATCCACTCTGGTCGAACTACTTTTTCTCCTTTCAGTTCTTTTATTTTGGCATTTGGAAGATTTGTGGCAATGATGTGCGTTGTTTTTGATCTGGAATAATACACATGGTATTGACCTCCATGCAACATCATTAGCCGTCTTAATTCATCAGCTGAGGGATCTATAAAATTTAAAAACAGAAATATTCCTGCTTTGTGTCAGCAAATACAGTCAGAAAAATGGTAGTTGAGATATAACGCCATGATAAAAAAAGTGCAAAGCACTGTTTTTCTCCCTGAAAACCTTGCAAGTTCCTCGAAGATCAAATCAAAAATGCATTTCTAAACAAATTTAGACAACTATCTGAGATGACTGATTCAAAACGCAAGTGTTCTGCTTGTTATTGAGGATATTTCCACAGTATATATGAAGGAAGTCGGGAAAAACACTCAAGTGGACTTGACGCTAAGAAATAAAAAAGAAAAAAAAGAAAAAACCAAACACTTAACCACAACAAAAGACAAGATCAAGTATTAGATTAAGTAGTATTTTCATCAAAGTTTGGGAGAGCAGTTTACCCCCGGAAATAATATAAAAGAATTAATACCAAGAAGGTTCAGCAACAGAAAAGAACTCCTGCTTTACAGTTTCTGACTTGGTGAAGTACCTTCGTTACCAGACTATTCTTGAATTCTTATGGGGAACAGAGACTACTTTACAGTCCAATATCTCTTCTAACATACTCTGACATACCTTCTTATCCCCTCTGACTATCATACTAGTTATTCACATATTAAGAATTTTTATCAAATCATGTAAAAAAAAAGAATAATTATTTTGCAAGCAGTGGTGTCACCTTGGCACTAAAAGGTTAGGGTCAGCACAAACAAGCGCAATGTTTTGAGTACTAAAGATAACAGAAAAGTCCATCAACACAGGAACGAAGAAGAAATTTCTTTTTGAAAGAATTAAGTTATGATTCTTTCCAGTGACCTACTGTCAACTCTCCAAACAGTTTAACCACCTAACTTAAGATAATGCATATTTTCTTCAAAGTGTTCTCTCTCCTATTCCAGCCTTCTGGACAACCATCTTGTGAAGCTCAGTTTGGGAACTATTGCCTTGAAGAATAAGCAAATGCTAGCGTTTCACCAAAGAAACTGTCTGTATTAAATAACTGATCCAGCTGTATTAATAGATTAACACGTCAACCTTAACCTTTTTCAATCTGTATGAATCACAGTTCTGCCCTGTGCCCAAACTAGCACTGTTCCATATCATTGATGCTGTACACATCAGTTATGTAATAGTAACAACATTCTTGGCACAGGTCCCTGAATAAGGCTTCTGGGAAGTTTCAAAAAGGTTATTAAGCTGCTTTAGGGAACCCAGGAGAAATATGAATCTAAGTATGGTAGATTAAAAATCTTCCTCCAGTTAACATGCACCTGTCAGTCCACCGCAGGCAATGAGTACCTATGCCTCAGCTCTTTCACTATCGATGGGTTCACCGTCTCAAATATTACATCACTCTGAGCAAGAAAATCCCAATGCATCCTCCCAAACATAAATTTAACAAATATGCTGCAAGCCCAATGCAACTATCAGTAGTTTGAAAGAGTAAAATTTGAATTTGAAGGAGTATGGTGGAAGTTAAAAGGACGTAAAAACATTAACTGCTGAATAAATGTACAGTCTGCTCAGGGTCCTAGGTTTCACTTAATAAGACTGGTGAAAGGTAGAAAAATTAACTGCTATTTCTGCCAGTGACCACTCATGTAAATGATTTAGTAAACTAATATTTACATTCAGAAAGGTAATGTGATTTTATATTGAAAATCTTAATCATGAAATACAAAGGAACAACAATATACAAAATTTAAGATAGACAATAATTGCTACATACTCAGTTAGTTGCAAATAGTTGTATCTTACACTCTGTTACTCCACTTCCATAGCACTGGAACAAGACAGAACAGATCCTTAAAAAAGAAAAGCTTCACCTGTAAAGCCATTGACATAGATGGCAACGCCACTAAAGATACTCGATGAATTTCCATCCTTCTGGTGCTGTATGGCTGAATCTGACCGGAACTGATCCTCCAGTTTCTTAACCTTTGCCGACATGTACCCTCCCTAGATTTAAGTTGGAAAAAAACAAAACAAAAACCAAATCCATGATGCTAGTCTTACTTTCTAATGTTTACAGACTGAAACTAGCCAATTACAAGAAGACTGAAAAAAGTATGCAACGTTCCCTCTAATTGTTTTGTCACACAGAAGACACTTTTTCTTCCCCTCAAACAAAAAAAAAAATAGAAAATCCCTAACCCTAAATTCTTATCTTCAAGATAACTGCATCTTTTTACCAATATGTTGGGACCTACTTCAAACTTCTTTTTCTTATTCTGTAAGAAAAAGAAATAATCTTTATAAAAATTCTTACAGGATAAAAAAAAGCAAATGAAAAAAAAGAAATCAGGGAGTGATGTGAATTTGGATGCTCAGCTGAAGTCTCACTGCCCAAAGTAACAATGCAGAGAATATTCATCAAGCTCCACATAATTTCTGTTCTTCCATGTAGGTACAACAGTAGTAGCATAAATACTTACATAAATCAGGTGCATTGGTTACTGTTTGTCCAACAATAAAGAGTGTGGTGGTAACTACTTAAAATAGTCTTCAAATTACTTGGTTTAGGTTTTAAATGGCAGTTAAAGCTATTCAAGTTTCTGCATATATTCATAATTTAATTTAGTTGATGACTGTGAATCAAGTCTTCAACACGTGATTAAGTTGAAAGGAAATTTTAAGAATTATTACGCTTTTTCATCAAGTGAAGCAGAGTTCAATTTACAGCATACCTCCAGCATATTTAACAAAATTGCAAACCCTTCTCAGCCAAACCATTTGCCACTTTTAAAATAGAAATAAATAAAAAATCACTCAGTTTTAAACATACCCATCCTCCCCAGCCATCGCCTTCAGCAGCCCGTTTCCTCCATCCACCTCGCCTCATACTGAAGCTTCTGCATAGAAAGAAAAATACATAATCAGTTAGTTGTTCAGTAGTATCATAGATGACATTTCAATGATGCCACCTACAGAATGTCACGAAGATTACATTTTTCAATGGGCACGCATTGAAGTATGAGTTGCATTTAACACTTAGTAAAAATTGCATACAATTCCAATTACTCAATTTTGCAGCAACTTATAGAAAAAAGTCAAAGTCCACTTTCCATTATGATGTATTAAATTCTTCCTACTCATCATACTTCTCCTACAAAAAATGAATAATAAAATTTTCTTAAACAATCTTTTATTTCCTCTTTGATGCTACCAACATGGTGGGATACAAGCAGACACCTCCTGGTATGAAAGAGTGGATTTGTTTTACCAATGGATTTAGAGCTAACCATAACAGGTCCAAGCATCTGTTGTTCCAGTGCAACAAAATCATACAAAATAAAATAAAAATCAAAAGAAAATCAAAGGTCATGTTTTCTTCAATGAAAAGCTAGCCATTTAAATGATACAGTCTGATCTACAGCTAGGTTTCCTTAAATAGATAAATAAACAAATAAACCTGGCCAGCCAAATTACAGTTTTCATTTATGTAATACACTTATCCCTAGACCATGAGCTGTACACAGCAGTGTCCCCAGATGAGCTATTAGTGAGCTAGAACAGAACTGGTGGAGAGAAAGAAATGTTTTGGACTGTGTCCAACTGTTCACTACCCCCAAGTGATCCACATTAACTATAGCTGTTGTAACACTGATTTTAAAATATTGATTAATGGTGTAGTCTGATCATGGGGTCACTGCCTGCTATGTTCCATCTCTCACTTTCTATTCTAACTAGTCCCCTAAATAGAAACAACGTTTTGCCTTTTAGGACTAAAATCTCTCAGAGTACCATGACGGGAATGGGACCTCTGAAACTAACAGAAAGAAGATTCAAGCCACTCACTTGTTTTACAATATATATATCTATTTCTTTATAATCCACAACAATGCACAAAACCACAGTTCATACACAAAAAGAAGTCAACTGTTTTTTTCCTTCCTCTCGCACTTTTGAGAAGATACCTGTTCTGTGGACTGTCCACAGAATCACCTGGTAGTGGAGCACAGAAGCTTCACTCGGTCTCCAGCCTACCAGGAAGCACATAAAGGTGCACATGGAGATAATTAGCCCCTTTGGTCATTTACCTATCCAGGCATTACCTATACCTACCCATTTATTTATCCAGGCACCAAAATCCACTGCAGTGTTCTGGAGACTGCCTCATTTACCACATTAAAATTTTATTTCCTCTGAAAAATTTGGCTAAAAGTTGAATCCCTGCTTTCATTTTTGAAGTCCTTTCTGTTGCAGAGCTACCAAGCAGGCATACTCTGAAACCCAGCTACATTACCTGGGATTGCAGGCATGTCTCACTGCACAACAAGAGAGTCAGCTGCAGGATGGTGCTAGAAATATGACCATTTTCATGTAATATTGTGAGCATGTCAAATTAGGAAAACATAGAATTAGAGTCAAAGGAAGTATAACTACCTGGAAAAAACATGCTTCAATAGTATGTTTCAGGATCTCTGCAAACACAAGATCATGATGCACCTGGTTCTATTCTCGTATTTGCTGTAATTTGACACCTAACCTACACGCATGTATATAATTATCAAGATTAATCATTTGTCAAGATCAGCTCTGTATCAACAACCAAAACAAAGGTATCCCTCTGCATTATGTTACACTTTCTCTCTAGGTACCAGTGTTTCTCACCCAGAGACCAATTTCCAAGACACTGAGTTTTCAGAAATTAATTTTTGGTGGGTTGGATTTTTATCTAACAAATACCACAGAGCTCTAAAGGAGAAGTGAGAAGAATGAAAGGAGAAGAGCTGGATGACCACACAAAATACAGAATTGACTTTTTCCCCTGCAGAAGCAAGTACATACTGGAAATGGTTGGATGATTTTCTTCATATGGAAAATTTTTTACTTATCCATCAACTCAAGTAAACTGTAATTCAAATATATTACTTCTGGCTGAGTTCTTATAGAAAACAAAAAGGTGTAAGCTCAAGAGAAGAAAGCATTTATTCATGAAAATGTCACCGTTCTTAGGCATCATAGTTCTCAGTGTATGAGCTCATAACAGATATTCAGGATTTTAACTGTTGATTACTCTTGCTCCTTCTTAATAAAGGATAAAAAAAATATATCCAAAATAAAATCTTATCTGTATATATCTTGCTCTGGAGGAGAAAAAAAAGCCTGTATAAAACCCACGTAAGTCACCAGCAGTCTAACAAAGATGTTCTTCATCCCAATCACAAAATTCTTGAGAACATTAGTTAGCTATTCCGACCCCTATATAGACAACCTATTGCTTATTCAAGTAAGTCTTTCCAGTATCAGTAAAGTAGAAACAAAAATATCCAATGCCTGATAAAACAAAGAACCATCTTCAGGAGGGGAAACTTTTCTGAAATTTTGAAACATTCAATTTTTACTTAGGATCCTGGGAGGTGAGGAAGAAAGACCGCTAGTCCAAAAGCCCTTAGATTAGACCACTACAATCAGTGGAGCCGAAAAAAATCATAATCATGGGTATGTACCTAGTTTAATTAAACTAAAACTTAAGACAGATGACTCCTTTAGGTTAGTCTGTTAAAAACACAACATACAAATTGCTCAGAAGTTGTCTTCCTAGAATCTGCAGAAGCAGAGCAACTAGGCTGTAATGCCTACTTCCAACATCTGACAGTGATTTACAACTTCCTTGGCAGATGTGATTTTTGACCCAGCCTGTTCAATTCTAAACACACAAGTTTTTCAATGATTACTAGATGGCTCTGGCTTACCTCATGAGAGTTATGGAATATTTACTTAATGCTAATATGAAAACCCGGAACATTAATTTCTCCCTTTGAAGTTTCAGGAACTGAATGACCAACCAAGGTTTTTGGAATAAGGAGAATCTCCACTGCTCCCTCTTCACAAGGAGCCACACGGAGAAGATCAGAGACAACAGGTACAAACTCTATCAGGAGTGGTTTTGTCTTGGTATAAGAAAGACATTTTTTACAGTGAGAATAATCGGTCACTGGAACAACCTCCCCAGTGATGTGGTGGAGTCCCCATCACTGCAGGTTTTCAGGATGTGACTGGACTGAGTGCTAGACAATCTTACCCAGGCTCCCTTTTGCCCTGAAAGGCTGGACTGGATGATCTTTCAAGGTCTCTTCCAACTCGGGCTGTTCTATCATCCTGCTAAAGCCTTGTGATTACAGCGCAAACTTTCCTTTGAAAAAGAAGATCACGTCTAGAGCTGACTTTCTGAAACCTAAGGAACAAACAAACATCTTGCACAACATATATTAAATGAGAGAAAAAGTTAAGCAAGATTTGAAGCACGCTCACTGGTTCACGAAATAAGAACTGTAAAGATGACACAAAGCTCTCTACAGGAATCAAGATGAAGGGATGAGCAAGACAAATGCTTTGTAAAGAACTCTCAAAGTGGTGGTTGGGAGAATCGAGAGAGTGGACTTGGTAAAGTGAACCACCATAATAACTAATTTTCAGGGCACCTCCAGAGCAAGGACAGTCTATAAAATGACCCTAGCACACTAGGAAAAGATATGTAATATTGCACTGCACACTGGTTTGAGGCCTCACATTATACTTCACAATCCACAGCACTTAATTTCATTATTAGACTGTTAATCAAACTCTACAGCTCATGCAACTGAATGAAATATTATGACTACATTTCATGAATTCTATAAACATGTACACGCATATATAAGATTTGCATGGCAACTGTGAGATTTCCAATTGCAAAACAAGGGATGTAGATGTGAATGCTAAGTATTTCAGTATCTGATTCAGGAAAGTTATTTCTTTAAAATACTTTAACATCAGGATGGTGTGGTTGTAAGGTGGCTTTCACCTATCTTGAGATAGCTGGGGTAACATCAATAACAGACATAACCAGACCAAAACCACAGGTATTATGGGGAAAACGCATGGGAACACAGAATACCATTCTCAGTGGCTCTATAAAAAGTGAACATAGATCCCCACAAGCTTTTTAATTCCAGGTCAGTACCAGTCCTGCCCATACTTGACTTATCACTGCCATACTCTTCAGCATTGTCTTTTCTATGCAGAGACATTCCTGCTGCCTCTTCACGTGGTCAATTTCAGTCTAGCAGAATTCACACTTTGCACTCCATGAAAGCAAATAAACTATTTCCAAGGACAACCAGAGGCTGCACCGTGACTCAACAATCAACCCTGCCAGACCTGTGTCTAAATACACAGCCCAAGGAACTTCTAAATCCATGTAACCCAATCTCAAACTGAAAGTTGTGCAGAAGTGTAACACATTGCAACAGACATTCTGCTACTCTGACCAGAATGAACACTCTATCAATATCCTTTAATGCAAAAGGAACTGATTTAATGTATTCAAACACAACAAACACTATTCTTGAAGTTGAAACTCTAATGCTAACAGAAGTACCGCCATCTTAGGCCACTGCTAATGAATGTCAGAATCTTCTGCTTGAACCACAGACTGAATCCATCCCTGCTCAGCAGGGCTTAAAAGTTGTTTTCATCAAATGGGTACTTTGTGGCCCACTTGAGTTTCAGGCAACTACATTCCAGCTCCCACATCAAACTCACCACTCTGCTTGGCACTAGGCTGCAAGCTGTCTGAGGAAAGAACTGTCTTACGTGTTTACACATTTCTCAGCACATGACAGTCCTGTTCTTGGCTGAGTCTTCCGGAAAAGAGCTGCTGCTACAGGGTTGAAAACTATTTTTTTTTTACTATGTACTAAAAATTTCAGAATCCAGTAAAAGAATTTTGAAATAAAAAAAGATCAAGCTTTTTTTTTAAGATACTGTATTTTTTAACTCCCAGTGAATTTAAACATTCAAGTTAAAAATACTGTTCCATACTAAAATAAACTAAGTAGAATGTTGCAGAGCAAATGAATTTAATTCTAGAGGGGAAATAAACTCTCAGGGTGAAGTTTCACAGGATGGTTGTGTCAATTGACGACTGTCTACCACCAAAAAGAACAGTGCTGCTTTTCAGCCTCTGATGGCCTAAAAGGCTTCAAACCCTTATTCCCAATTTCTACTCTAGCTCTACATTCACATGACCCCTATGACTGTTGCTATGTGCTAATTCAGCTTGCTAAATCAGAAAAAAAACCACACAATTAGTTTCTCACCTGTTCAGTGTGCTGAACTGTGTCTCAGCAGGGTCATGCAAAGCCAAGGCAGACGGGCCAGAAAAAGGAGTGAGCAGGACTGGTCCTTTCACGGCTTGTGAGACCTTAGGATCATCTTGGCCATTTCTGGAAACCAACTTTTAAGGCACAGCTGTAAGCAATCAACTGTACTGTAAATGGGGATGTGGATTTGCAACAAGCTACTTGCTCTTCACTAACTAGCCCTGCTTACATTCTCTCCCCTACAGAACAAGGGTAAACCACCTTGTTTTTTCCACAAGATAAGCTTTCAAAGAAAGTTATAATCAAACAGCACAGAAGCACTAAGTCTGCTCCCTATCTTAACTGACATGCACCCATACTACAATCACTTCTAACTCTAAGCAACAGCATTACAGGGTCAACCAGCAAGATCTGTTTTGCAATTCAACCTCCGCTGATATTTTAAAGCAACAGAAATGAAAGTGGCTGGAAAACATTTAAATTAAAAAAATCTGTCCTCAAAACCACTCTTGTCCTATAAGCAAACTGAGGAGTGTAAGTTAGCAAAGAACAATTGTGCCCAGCCGAGCACTGGACACAAAACTGCTAGGGAGAGTGAGAAATCTAGAAATATTATTTTTCAAAAAGATGAGCATCCATAGCATTTGCCAGAAAGGTGAAATACCATACAATGCACACAATGCATGGAAAAATGTCCTTTCGAATCAACTCCTTATGTGTAGATGACTGTTGTAAAACTGTGCTCCACGCTTCATTTGAGTCTGACAGCAAAGAAACGATACTCTGACCTTCAGTGCTAGCACTCTCCCAGAAAAAGACACAGAAACTCTTTTGCTACATAAATTATTCCAGTTTCCAAACGGACTATTTCTGCAACTCAAACCAGTCTTTATTTCAGATCAGTTCACTTTAACATCAAGGACTAAACACCTTACATCCAAGCAATGACTAAGAAAGATGATTCTGCTCATCATCACAATGCCCTCAAGCAGTTGTTGAGCAATTAACCATTTACACAAAGAGCTCTACAGGACAAAAATGTTTTGAAAAATGTCAGTTTTCCCAACTGACTTAGAGTGTGGGACAGGTGACTTTTTTTAACTGTTATAATTCAAGGAACCATGAGAACAGGGTACAGAAAGCAGCAGAGGACTTGCTGTCCTGGAGTAAGATAGTGCATCACTGCCCAGTCTGCACTAGCTTTGAGCAATCTCTTTTCAACAAGACACTCTTTTTGCTTTTATACACGGCATTTGAGATGGTTAGTTCTTTGAAAAATAGCAAGCCAGATTCAATTTGAGGCCAACTGTCAACGTTTCATTCCCCTCTAGGAATAACAGTGAGTAGCAGCTACAGTCCATTTAGAGCTTGTCACAAGTAGTGGTTTAGCTTGGCTGAATTTTTCTTCTGCTCACAGAAGACTCTGGCCTCAGTTTCAACACTTCTGCATTGTTCGGTAACACTGCCCCCACCCTGCCCCTCCAGAGTTCCTCGGTAATGAGTGGCTCCTCCTCATAAATTGTCAATGATATATTTAACCATGTAGGCTCAATTATTCTTATTGATACAACATCCTGGCAAATTTCAGAAGACCTCAGCAAACGGCTTCATTATTTCTTTTACATACTCATATTCTTTTGGGCTTCAATCCCAAGAGGACATAGCACGCTCACAATTTCTATGCCAGCTTCTAAGTGCCTAGATTCCAGAATAAAATCATTAAGTCAAATCGGGACAAGAAACAGCTCATGGAATTAGCATTCTCAATAGCAATGCACTGAATAGACAGTAAATAACTGAATAAATCAATAGAACTTGCCTAGGAAGTGAAAAACGGGGTTTGTGCATACCTCAGTCTGACAACAATGCAGTCCCACAACGTGTGTGATGCAAACAAAGCCTACGCCAGAGCATAGGTAAAGCAGCTGGAAGGTAGCATAAACAAACAAAGATCCCTTATCCCAAATAATGAGTGGAGTTGCTGCTACTGAATGATTTAAGACTTCCTAAGCACAGCTAGAGGAAGTGTCTGGAAAGCTGAAGAAAAATTTAACAAGGTAGGAAAAACAGGTGAGTGGAGGTATAAGTGCTCTTGAAATTAAAAAAAAAAAAAGTAAAAAAGGAAGAATTTTTAAGAAATGACCAAAACAAAGAACTTGTGAATGCTCTGAATTTGTTAACAATTAATTCAGAGGAACTGTGCCAGTGAAAACTTCTCATATACACACCATCTTCATGTTTCCCAGATGCCCCAGGCATGAGGTCAGCAGACTGGTGGCATCTTGTCAAAACAATGACAGTTTTGATTGATTTTATGTATTTATTTGGATATACATGTATACATACAGATGTGTCTTTCCAGGCACACAGGTGTGCTTGCACATGTACACAATAAACTTGTCTTTCTTGTTGACCGCTCCATTTATCCAGTGTCCAGATTAACTACTTCAGCAACAGAGAGCAGCACAGAAACAAATCTGCTCTCTGGACCAATGTTATAACTCATGTAATGAGAAGGTCCCACTTCTCTGAAAGTTATTTTTAGTAGAAATGCCCAGGGCAGTTGTGCTTTATGCTGAACTCCATGCTATCAGCGTACACCAAGCAGATGCTAAGCAGGCCAAGCTCTTCAGGTCAAAGAGAGAGAAGACACCCACTTTGCCCGCCTCAAGTGGGATGCCATGTCAGATACAAACAAGGACCATCTCTCTACACACGAGTGCCACTAAAATCGTCAAGTTGCAAAACTCCAGGAAATAAAGCAACCTTGCCAGCAGAACTATTGATGACTACAGAGTCAATATTTAAATATGTACATTTTCTGTTTGTGATACATTTAGTATGGCATTTCTTAATTCCAACTGACATTGCATAGTCTGATTCCTAATTTTTTTTCTGAATTTGCCTCTGAAACTCTCAAAGCAGCAAAATGTTTTTTGAAGTAAAATCTTTACAAGATGTGGCTTCTATACTTAGCTTTCAAGTTTGAAGCTTCTATGCTTTTCCTTAGTCCACAGACATCACTTTTATCATCCTCTCAGACCAAGATGACTAGCAGGAATCAGATGAAACTTGTAAGTGGAGAGATCAAACAAAACAAAAATGTTTTTTAATCTACTGCCTAGTTTACTTGTGGATTCTCTGACACAGGGCACCAAGGATGCATACAAGTTGAGCAGATTAATGGAATAAAAAGCTACTAAAGCTTTTTAAAATAAATCTTATTTTAAAAGGTAACAAACTACAGAAGTTCAGAGTACAAAGAGAAAGTATCTCAATATGCTTGTTTCTTTACTATTACCTTGGTATCCACCATGTGCAACTTCGAGAGACAAGACAGGGCTAGGTACACTTTTCATCTGGTCCAAAATATTCTCAACTTTCCTCCTAGATTCATAAATCATAGATTCATAAATCTGAAAGTGATAACAGAATTAAAGCACAGTGTTCTGTATTTTCTTGGAAAAACAGTTTTAAGCTCTTAGGAGAAAACATAAATGTTCTGGTTCTTTAGAAGCCCTACATAAAACTCAAATCTGAATTGCATTCTTGGCCCAAAGTGGTTTTAAGTTGTATTTTCAATGCCTCTGACATTGAAACAACAGTGTTACACCGCTACTTAGTGGAGACAGATCGATACAAAAAGGCTACAGAGCAAAAACGGCCTTCCTCAGGCAAACATGATACTTACGGAACTCAGCAGGTTAAAAATCAACATCGAAACTACAGTAATCATTACGGAGGGGCAACACATCACTTCAAGTTCCTGATCAACAGGAAATTAGAGTGAAAATTCATTACCCCTGTGCCCCCCGGACTGTTTTACCAAAGGACTGTTTTAACAGCTTACCAAACAATGCTATTTGAGAAATCTAAGAAATGGAGACTAAAAAGCCCCCTTTCCCAGTGTCCCAACACTCTAACATTTCCTAAAAACAACAGGCAGGCTCAGAAACCACAGCAGTATCCTTTCACTACAAACCACTATCTCATTTCTTTAGTTCAATTGGGAGCTGCACGCAAAAACACAAGATGGGAAAACACATTTACTCAGTTAATGGCATTCATGTCACAGGGGCGCGGGCTTTCCTACCTGCAGGAATTATCACCTATGTCATGTCTTCCTTTAAGCACCACTGGCTGTTAGGCTTTCAAAATGATCTCAGTGGAGAACAACCATTTGTCCGAGATGCTTACTCATCGCTCCCTGGCCTAACAGCTGATCAGAATCACCTCAGAGGGATGAAGTCACAGTGGACAGAACTGTATTTTACTTTGAAGATCCACTGACAACTAGCAGCTGACCAAAAATGTTAATAACAGTCCCCAGCCCTCTGCCAAAACACAGTGCATAACTTGCCCTGTCAGAAAGTCGTCAATCTCCAAGTAAAGAAAAGCCTTAGAGCAGATCTCAGCCCTACTCTGAGCAGCATCAGCACTGCTTTCAAGTTTTGGCTTTCAAACCAATCCACCTGCATTTACGAGAATGGCTCTGTGAGGTCCCTGAGAGGTGTCTTATTCTGAGCTAAATTATCTGTTTTTCAGGGTTACTTTCCTTCATAAATCAAGAAGCTGAAAAGGTCCTTATGAATTTAAGCAAACCAAATAAGGAGGTAACAACTGTTCATTTCCTTATGTTGGAATTTGGCTAAAACAGAATAGAAAGTTAAACAAAGACAAAAGAGTTAACCGCAATATGGCTGAACTTTGTTTAGCCAGCAACTAAGTTGCAAACCACAAAGTTCAGCACTGTTAAATGGGAAGAATACCAACTGGGAGGGCCTGAAGCTTTGAGAAAGGAAATGAATTAGATAAAAAAAAAATACTAATAATAATATTTTAGATTCTCCAAAAGCTAATACTTAAATTCAGGAGCCATGATCCATTCAGGCAGCTGTAACAAAGAATATGAAAGATACAGCAACCAATTCTATGGGTATACCAAATTAAAAGTACCTCTCAGATGAATTTAATGGTCACAGATTCCCTAACTACAGCAGCAGCCCTTCAGTTAGTGTTGAGAAAAGAAGTAATAGGAATGGAAGTTAGCATCATGGCCCAAAATTTAAAGCTGTTCTACATACTCACCTCTCCTCCACTGAAGACTGAGAAAGAAGAAGTGTTTCCTAATTCTCGTTTCTATCTCGCGAACACCAGCTACTCCACAAGAAATAAAGGCAGAGGGACCACGGATGTGAGAAGCCCTCCTCCCTAAAAACATCTGTGTCTCCAATTAAAATGTTGTCTGGTTTCCACAACAGAGCAGAAAGCTGCTCTCAGGGAGAAGCATTACACAAATTTGTCTCTTAAAGAAAAAAGATATTTCCACAATTATACTACATGAACCATGTTTGAGAATTCCTCACCTGTTCCTCACGCTCTCCTGCATCCACTCATATTTGCTCTTACTTTCTGCATTCCTTATAACTATGTGGCCACTCTCATTTCTAGCTGCTTTCAATTCTTCATTTTGCTGTGCTTAGGTAAACACACGCCACTATCATCAAATTAATCTGTGCTGTATTCCTGGGGGAGGGTTTTAACATTTGGTTATTTAGTTCCCTTGTTACAGCCATACCAGGCAAACAAACTGCTAAGAGCTGACAGAGATCTCAGAGATAATAATATACACCTTTAATTAAAACAGAAAGATGTTTAATAATAATAATAAAAAAATCATTCTTCACAAAATAAACAATAGCTAACATTAAATGGAGAAAGCACACGGCAGGGTCAGGTAAGCTATTCTTGTCCTACTTGTCCTGAACAACTGATTTATTAAAAACTGTGTAATCATATTTTCGTCCTGCGTTCTCAAAGGCAGTTTTTGTACTCGACTCTTTGTTTTCTTTTTTAATCTCTCTAGTAGCTGAAAGGGATGGTAACAAGACTGAAAATTTGCCACGAAGCTGCTTTAGAGCAGACGTCCAGGTCAAGGGATGAGGAAAGAGAAATCGAGCTCAGCACTCAGCTACAAGACACTTGCTGCATCACACCAGGCCGTGACTTAGTGACAGCACGCACACGCTGTCCAGGGACGGCCTGGGGATCCAGCTGCAATGCCAAGCACTGAGGAAGGCGCTGCCAACACGTGTACTGTCTGCACACAGAAATACATACAGCCAGAGCTTGCTACAGACGCTTGAAATATGGCTTGGTGGTGTTTTTTTTTTTTTTTTCCTATTACCCTTTTACTTTTAAAGCAACCTACCTTCAAGCAGTTAAACACCAGTAAGTCACAAGGCAGATGCCTGCACTGAGCCTCTGCTGTCCTACCAATGACCTCCAGTCTGACAGATTGGGATTATTTACTAACAGGGATTTGGTACGCTGTCCAGTGGGAGAGCTGGGGTGGCCAAAAGACGATTGCGGTGGGGATGGGGAGTACAAGATGGCAAAGAAAGAATCTGCCAGAGGTTTGGATTCCTGTGTGTCATGAACCTTAATGAAATGGAACTAGTCCAGAAATAAATTTTAACTGTAACTTCTTATAACTAATGGCAATTAGGCTAGAAGAGTTCTGTCAGAGCAACAACCGCATCTCAATGAAAAAATAATTCTGCCCATGTAATCACGATCCACTAATTTTGCTTCTTTCCGTTATGCTATCAAATTTGAGATTGGATCCAGACTTGAAATCACGATGCAAATCAACATCAATTCTTAGAATCAGAGAATCACTTAAGGTTGGAAAAGACCTCCAACATCATCTAGTCCAACTGTCAGCCCATGACCCTCACGCCCACTAACCCCTGTCCCTCAGTGCCACATCTGTGCGTTCCTTGAACACCTCCAGGGATGGCGACTCTTCTTTTCACTAAGAAAACCTCTCATTAACACCAACGGAGTACGTGCAGGCCTGTCATCTCGCAGACTGACATTGATTTTACAGCAGCAGAAACAACGCAATATCGCAGCGCACAGCGCAGATGCCCTCCCCACACCAATCACGTGCGGGCAGCATTACCTTCCAGCTCTGGAGCCCGACGTGCCGCCACGCTGCAGCCTCCCCGGGGCCGCCAGCCCGGCCCGGCGGCTCAGCCCGGCGCCGAGCACGCAGCACGGCACGCGGACGGGGCGAAGCGGCTGCCGGGCAGCGCCCCGCGCTCCCCTCCCGGTCCCCGCGCGATGGCTCAGCAAACACAACTCGACACAACCGCGCCGGAGCCCCGCATGCCACAGTGGCGCGCGGGGCTGCGCCAGCCCCCTCCCTTTCCCCCCCTTTCCCCGCAGTGACCCCGGCTGGCACAGCGCCGGCAGCGGCCCCGCCTGGGCCCCGTGTTGTGTCTGCGGCCCGGCCCCATGTGACAGCCGCGCGCACACACAGGTGCGGGGCTGGAGGGGGCAGAGGGGGGGGCACACCCTCGCAAGTTGCCGCGCGCGCGCGCCCAGGGGGCTCCCTGCCCCTCCCCCCGCCCCACGGCCGCCCCCCCGCGCGCGCCGGGG
>WBMW01002667.1:92053-104028 GCA_013396635.1 Penelope pileata
GAGCGAGCACTGCTGTTTCCTGGTGAGCAGCGCAACGCGCTGTTGTACAATCTGATCTGCAGCGTTTGGTTCCAGCCTTCACGTGTTACCTAAGGCCTGTTGCTGCGTTCATGTCCTTCTTTGCCACGACTCCGGTTTTCTCTAGCTCCTGAAACACAATGCAGTCAGATATTTTTAGAAGGAAGATATGTTTCGTTATAATCGTAATTAATCAGTTCAGCTCAGCAGAGCTACTCTTGCTACTCCAAGTGCGAAAGAAGCTAGGGAAGATTTCTAGCCAGGGATGTAAATACCCATCTCTCTTACATGGTTTTAAAACATCACAGAAAAAAGAAACCTCTGCAGGATAATCTCCAGTAGCAAGCAATCTGGCTTTGTTGTTGTTGTCAGAGCATGTTACTAGGAAGTGCTCTGAAGGGCTGAAACAGCCTAAGATCAAAACTTGCACAGAGAGCAGCAGTCTGCACGTGGGGCTGGCATTAGGGGAAATGGCTGTGGGGCTTGGGACAGAAGGCACTCTTGTAGGACAGTAACAAAGATTTTGCTGATAAATGGTGGGAAGCAAAACAATTATGAAAAACAAACAAACCTGGAAAGGCTGTTGGAAAAAATCAGAGCTAAGAGCTCTGGGGATTTTGCTTATGCTGCGGCAACATGGCTCTTAGGTCACTAGTGCAGCCCACAAAACTGGTGACTGAAGGGAAAGATGTCACTGATGGATATTTCACCTGTGTTTTCATCTTGCCCAAGTGAGAAGAACAAAAATGCTGTTCTGACGGCTTTATTTTTCCAAATCTGCTCCCCAGTGGTCATTCTGATGTGATGCTAAAGTGGCCAGAGTGGACCAGCACATCAGATCCACATTGTGTGGATTTATTCAGGAGTCGAAAGATCCCCCAATCCTCTCTCTTCCCCTTGCTCGTTACCACTCGCTGGTGCAACACTGGACTGGTGCCAATCACCTGGTCACAGCTGAATGGTGAAGAGTCCTCCTCCACGCCTACAGCAGGGTTGCATCTGCCCTTGAAACTGGGAAGACTATGTAAAAATAAATTTTGGCTAATTTTGCGCTGAATTACTCTAGGACAGTGCAGTAGTAGAACTTATTTTAGACGAAAATTGCGCATCTGCAAAGATTTCTGCATCATCTTGATGGTGTTCTAGCATCCCCATTTCAGCGCTTCCCTCAATGCAAAATGGGTTTTGTGAAAAACAAATATATATGAGTGGATTGCCACCTGCAGCCTAGTTTTCCATGAATCTGAAACCATGACTCAGCACTCAAAGACATTGTTAGATAATGATATACTATCGTGGACATCATGGGTGTCCAACCTTTTGGCTTGCCTGGGCCGCATTGAATGCAGAGGAATGGTCTCAGGCTGCATATAAAATATAAGATAGATAACATATATAATAACAAAACTTTTTTTTCTGTATTTTTATTAAAACACTAAAAAAAGAGAGCAATGGAAACATAAAACTAGTGAGATATTTGACCTTGTTTTTGTGAAACTAGTGCATCAATGTCTGGGTTGGTGCAAGTGGTTGCAATTCTTAGTGAGTTCTCAAGGNGGCACCCTCCCTAGTGATGTAGTGCCCATGTCACAGTGGGGTTGGTGGTGGTTGGTGGTGGTCCATGCGTGTCACAACGGGGTCAGTGATAGGGCCAACCCCAGAGATGCAGTGCCTTTGTCACGCTGGGGTTAGTGATGGTTCGTGTCACAGTGGGGTCAGTGACATGGCCAGGCCAGGCCAGGTGTCTCCTGACTATGCGGGGGGGTGGGGAGGGGAATGATTACAGGCCTTTCCTTACTGTCCTGATTTTCTTGCTGGTCTGCATAAATAAATGAAATACATTTATGGATAATTGTACAATCATATTTATTTGTGTGTACAGAATTCTCTCTACATACATTGATCTGTTGTGCTGTATGAACACTGCCTCATTTGAGGAAGAGGGGAGCCAGTCAGAGAGTGCTCTGACATCACAGAAGTGTGATGGTTCTAAACAAAAACCAGCCAATTGGCAGAGAAGGATGAAAAAAATTTATCAGAGGTATCAGACAAGAGCCACATGCTTAAATCAGTTCAATGAGGAAGGACACAGAGGATGTTCGGTGTTTCAGAGGCTCCATACAGACCTCACTCTGAGGTTAGTTACTGTCAAGTGCGCAGCTAAAATGTTTTATATTCTGTCTTTGGTAATTTTCACGTGTGGCTGTTGAAGGGAAGCATTTTACTCTCTTGCCTGTTCTCAGAAAACATTAACCATAGAATTCATTGCAGATTCACATAAAAATGTATATGGCTTCTATTCTGAATGTATTGACTGAATATCATGTATTGCATCAAATCCATGGCAGGCTTCAAAAACTGCTCTTTTAATGAACATTTTTTCAGTCTTTCATTATGTAGGCTTAAAAACATAATCAGCAAGTTATAAATCTAAGTGAATAACAGTCATACAGTACAGGTGTAAGACCTAAACAGCTTCTCAAAGCCATGGTAGAACCAAATTTTAGCGAAGTATATGAGCTATCTTTTATGATTCAGGTGTGTCTGGGGTAGACTGTCATGAGAGTTAGTACGGTTCTCTCAATTCCTTTGTAAGGGAATCTCATTTACTATCTATGATTATTATCTGAATCAATGGATTGCTAACCAGATAATACGATGCAACTAACATACAGTGTTAGAATATTATCTAAATGAGATTCAAAGTCTTAAAGTCATGGGCAATTTAACATCTCCACTGTTTTTTTCTCCTCTGATTTTTTGAGCTGGACCTGTCCCAGTAGGCTCATATTCCCTTATGGATTACAAGTTCTGCACCTCCACTCCAAAGATGAGATGGAGTCCTTGGTTTCAGTTGCTATGTTTCTCTTCATCCTTCCCAGCTTTGTCGGAGCTTTGTTGGATACAAACACACTTACAGAGTTTTCCCAAAAGCAGGTGCTTGCTACAACACGAGATGGCCTGTTGAAAACAACAAAGCCTTTGTTGGGCAATTGGGAAAACAAAACCCAGACACTGGGTAGGCACTTTGGATCACAGGAGTATAAAGAAGCCTAAAGCTGTGTCTCTCACCTAACTCCTGTTTTTCTCCATGTTTAGAAAAGTGAATCTCTCTTTACAGTGGCCAAGAAGGTAGACTCCCTGCTGACTGCTGTACTTGGTAGGCCCTTGTCGAACTTGTTTGAAGGTTAGATAGAAGGAGGGTTCTTACTCTCTGAAATGACAGTTCTCTGCTTTGTATTTGTGTAAAGGTAGGGGAAGGATTATTCTGTTACTAGGTCAGTCACCCCCAGTTCTCTTTTTCTACTTTGAGTCAATTTCCTCCTTCTACATGGCCTCTATTAAGTCAGAGAAGAGCTCTGTTCTTCAGTAGTGGAAATTAGTGGATACCTGTGTTCTTTCAGGGAGTGCGGTATCCAAAAAATCAAGTTGCAGAGATTCTATTGCAAATTCCAATTAACAGTCAGGAAGGATTCTGAAGTAGGTGGGAAGACAGAGATGTATTCTGGAATGTTTTTGCATGGTGCCTCCAAGAGGGCAAGTTTTGAAAACTGCCCTTGACATCAGTGAAGTGGATGCAGTGAATTCAGTGAATGCTGACACAGATGATGCAATTGGAACCAGAAATGAAGGATTGAATTGATTTCTCCTAATTTAGGCAGCTGCTGCTGAGCTAGCCTTGAATGTACCTGTCTCCACTGAGTATAAAGAGACCCTAGGGTGACTAGCTCAGATGTAAAGGTCTATACTCTGGAATGTTTGATATTAACTAAGATTAATCTTTCTCATAAAATTCAGTCTCATATTAATTTCAGCTTTCTGCCATGCATCACAGTCTTATTGCATGGGGTCATATTATGGTCTATGGGGTCAAAACCTGTCTCTGTCTTGTGGAGATGCAGGAAAAGAAAGGAATAGGAAGAAAAGAAACAATTGGATAAGGCAAAACAAACATCTTTGATACTAATCCAAGCGTCACACGTAATGGCTACCTGGGAAATGTGCTGTAGGAGAAATTAATGATTCTGAATTGAGGAAAGCTTGGTAAGACAATGTCTTTAAACCCAGTTCTGGATGCTCTTGTGAGTCCTGCAAATCTCAGTGCATCAAAGTTGCGGTAAAGGGCCGCTTTATCCTTAAGTTTGCTGGGCTACTGGGAAGCACGCTGACAGCTCCTGAGAAGGCAGCCCCTTGAACTGTTCTACCTTATTCTGGCTCTCAGCCCAGTGTGGAGTCCCAGGGAGAGACTGAATTACCACAGCACTTCAGGAAGGGATAAACAAGTAGAAGGTAGATGTTAACATGAGGAAAAGAAGACAGCGTGTCAGCAGGATGAAATGGCATGAACAACTGACCTGGTGGTTACTACTACAAGAAAAGAAAGAACTCGTGCAGAGGCTACAGACAGGAAAAAATTCAGAGAATGCTTTTGAGCTAGAGGAAGAGATTGATCAGTACTTTGTTTTGTTTTGTTTTGCATGCAGGCAGAGGCCTCTATAGTACTCTTGGAGAGAATTTCAGTCGCTTCGGTTGATGAGATAAATAGGGAAAATGGTACTTTCAGGGAGGGAACATTGGAGTCCTTCTCTTTTTCCAAGATTTCCATCTTTATCTCGATGCAAATTTACCAGAAGGGAAAGCAAGGCAGAAGTGCCAGGCTGTGTCTAAATGGCATAATAGAGGAAGTTTTCAAAAGTTCCAGTGAATCAAATAATATTACAGGTGCATGCTCAAATAGCACTCATGAATTCCAGGCAGTTTAATGAGGCTGCATGCTGCACAAATCGTACAGCTATGATGTATAAGAACAGGTCTCAAACAGATTGTAGAAGTTTTATTGTTAAAAAAGGATGGATTTTGGCTATCATTTTTCTCTTTTTCTTTCTTTCTTTCTTTTTTTTTTTTTTTTCCTGGGATGCAAATTCTTCAGACATGAAACAAAGTTAAATTTGGCTGGGAGCTTCATTCTCTTCTTGGAGACGTAAGACTAAGAGAAGGAGTATGAAAAATCTTTCTACCTGTACCTGTAGTGAACTCCTCTGACTTATGTATTAAAAATGTATTAGAATGCTGCCATGAATTAGCAAAACTCTTCTTCCCTACCACTCTGTCATAGCAGGAAAGGATGTGTGTAGAGTGAATGCTGATTTTCTGTGCTCAAATAAAGGTAAAAAAAAGTCTTTCTGAAATGCTGAGCACCTAGAATCCCAGCTGATTTTAAGTGTGTGGAAAGTTTGGGATAAAGTGTAGTATCTCCAATCACAATTCTAAACAGGCTCAGGTTAGTTAGGCTGGGTATGCTGGTTTCCTGCCTGAGAAAGGCACAGCACAAGTTATTTCCTCTGATATTTGTAGTTCATTAAAGATTTATCCATGTGTTGTGCTCCTAACTCAAATCACCATGTAAAAAGACTATAAATGTGAGCAGCAAATGTTGTTTGCAATCAAGCCCAGTCTGTGAACTTGGCAATCAGAAAAATCAACATGCTTTAAAGAAAAATGTAGATCTTCTTTTTATATGTGGACCTGTTTTACAAGTGCAAAATCTTAACTTTCTCAACTGATCGCTCTGTGGTCATTTTCCACACAAATGATGAGAAAACATGCAAGAACATGTAAAGAAAGTTTGTCTGGTTCTTCTCTTACTGGGTGCATCCTGGATAGGCAACTGATAATGCCTCGAGTGCAGACATGCTTTTAGAGAAGGACCAGAAAAGATCATCCAAAAGATTGCTCAGTCTGGGCAATCTCAGGCAATTTTTCCCTGAAACAACAAACAGAATAATGTGAAGGCAATAGACCAGCAAGCCAGGCTGGCTGTTGCTAAGACAGAAAAGAGTTTCCAAGAGAGTGCCATGTGGCACACGCATCAGCACAGCATAAGGTTTGCCCATAAACCCTGCTTTAAAAGCATCAGTGCTTAGCCCACACTATTCTGCCACAACTGGTGCTCAGAGCTGGGAAGAGAGCGTGTCCCCAGCTGACCCTGCTTCTTCTGCCCACGCCTGGCCTTCTGTGCATGAGGCAGGCCACGAAGGGATTCAGGACAATTTCTTTGTGCTGCTGGAGTTTTGGAAATTGCCCTCTTGAGGTGAGAGGAAATGGGCCCAGAGGTACTGATTTCCACAGGTGAAGTCTTGTTTTGGTTCCCATTTCTCTCCTTTATCCTTTTCCCCGCGTGCACGTGTGAACACACCCAGAAATGGTGCAGGGCGCGAGAAGGAGATGCGGTGTGTGCCTGTCCTTCCAATGCAGGTAAGGTGGGGAGCAGAGCAAACGCTGCTTCTTGGTGTGGGCACACCAGCGGGGGTTTCAGGGTTTCAGAAAGTGGCAGCAGCCCATCCACAGTCCTTGGGACCGCTGATGGAAGACACTGCCTCGCGCCATCCCCCAGTGCAGCACCTGGGCTTAAAGCCATGCTTTATCTCAAACAGCCCAAAGCATATGTGAGCCTAATTTTTGCCAAGGCCAACCCTTCTTTTCTGTCTGAATGAAGCAAGCGACAAATCCAGGAGGGACGCTCTGCCCAAGGTGTGAGAAAATCCTGTGGATTCACGTGCCTCCGCTCCCGTGCCTCCGCTGAGCACCGCCTGTGTGAAATCTCCACCGGCTGGACGGTAAAACTGGAAACACAGAGAAGCGATAAGAAACAATGCAAGCGGATTCAAAGGGGATTTGGATCATTTAGTTGATGAGCCAGCAGATGGCAAATGCTGCTTAGTATAGAAAATGAAAAGTAATTAGTCTGGGAACAAAGAGCAAATGTAGGGAATGGGTGTTACATTCGGCACGCTGATCAGAAGAGAAAGGGGTTACCGTGGAAAAAAATCATAGAAACCGTCACTTCAGTGCACAGCTGCAATAAAAAAGGCAAACAAGACACTAGACTGATGGAGCAATGAGCTATAATGCACCAGGAGAGAGGCAATACAGTCCTCTGGAAGATGGTTATTAGGCATCACTAGAATACTGCAAGGAGCATGGGTCACCGTCTCAGGAAGGTTATGTTTGGAGAAAGGTGCATTATAAGGCAACTAAACTCTAATGGTTTCAATGGTTTCAGTTCTGAGGCAAAGTTAAGAGGCTCATTTTGAGGGGTCAAAGAGACCTTAAAGGGATTTTAAAATTATAGTAATGATCAGTACAGTTACCAGACGGTGCTTATAGTGCTATGAGATTATAAAAATTAAGGAAGAGGTGCTGATCAGGGAGCAGAAACTTCACAAACTGCTGCAGAAAAAGAAAAGACTGTTTGCCTTCCGACTTCACTGTTAGCTGAGAGTCAATGCAGCTTCAAGAATACTTGGGGCAGTGAGTGATGCACAATTACAGTACATGGGACTGTCCTGTGGAACAAGCAGAAGGGCAGTAAAGGCCTGGAAAAAACAGCAAAATGCTTTTGGGGAAGAATCTACCTCACAGTGTTTCAGAGTTTGTTTTTATTTGGTTTCAGCTTGCACAGGTCCCTAAACTGTACCTGTCTGCTAATAAAATGGTCATCCTTTGTGCACCAACCATAATGAATGTGGGTTGGGGCAAAGAGGAGAAAAGGACGAGGAGAAGGTAAATGTTGCCCCTTAAAAAGGTTGGGATCATTCTGTGTGCAGATAAGCTAGCTTCAGGTCTAGGTAAGGCAAAAAGAAGTTGTTGGGCTGCTTCTTAGGCGAATATGGGACAGGGAGAGGCTGAACCAGAGGTATATCCACTTATATTTAAAAAGGTTATTTTTTAGGGGTATATCATCAGGAAATAGGAGGTGAGCCTTCTAACAGAGAGCTGTTTTCTGTGAATTATGCTTAGATCATGATTAAGCTTTGCCCTTCTTGTTGATGCTGGCAGCTCTGTAAAAGGGAATGCAAGACAGGAGCAGGCAAGACTGAGCTTGACTCTGGTGTGTGGTGAGGAAGATATCAGACTCTCACACTCCACATCTGCATGGCCGTGGCTCCACAACCACAGCTACTCTGTGTTAGAGAAAATTGTTGTGTGCTAAAAGTGCCTTGTGCTGATTTACTACAGATGGTGCCGTATCACTGGTGGAAAAATGCAGGTCTGAATCTGCTGACATTGTTGCAGCTAAACAAAGCTTTTCAGTGCCTCTGAAGCTGATGCAGAGGTGGGAAAACAGAAGTTGTGTAGGCTGATGATCTGGCCTTAAAAGGACCAGCATCAGCCACTTGTGTCAACGGCAGAGACAGATGGGGGATAATCTACCCCTACAGAAACCTACTGTCTATTCTTCCATAGTCAGATACTGGCCTAAATTCCAAAACTCTGTCTTTATACTTCTTCCAAAGTTTAGCGTAATTGTTCTGACTGGATATTCTTCTGATCCATACAGCCTTCCAATCCTTCTTTGAATCCTACAGAGTTCTTGACCTCGGTGCTTTCCTGTGGTGATATCTTCCACTGTCCAATTATGCATTATGTGCCAGAGAATTTCCTTTGATCAGCTTTGAATGTATGCGCTCTTCATTTCACTGAACGTTCCTTTATTCTTGCGCTATATGGCAAGGTAAAGAGAAGTGTCTGATATATCTTCTCTTGGCGCATTTGGTATTTTATCTTACTGTGTCCCTTCTTATCTGCCTCCTTTCTGAGATAAACAAACCTCAGTCTTTTCAGTCTCTTCCTGCCACGGTCCTGCCTCTGCCTCCACTCCCTGCTTTCTTATTCTCACTCTTACTGTCTGAGTACCACTTGTTTCTGCAGGATCTTTCTGAGCTCAGGGAGGGGCAAGGACAGATGAGAATTCAGCACTGATTGGAACAGAGGGAGAATATTTTCTGCTTTATTCATCACCTCATTCACTGAGTAGCCGAACATCTTGTTAGCTGTTTGGATTGCAGCTGGACCTGAGCAGATGTCTCCTCTGAGCTGCCTGTAATGTTGTTTAGGCAGTTGGTGCTGAGCTCTTCACTTCAGACATTATTTTCTGCAGCCACCTCCTCTCTGGCACCTCTAACAGTCATGCTGTCTCACTTCATTTGGCAGGTATCTTGCTACGCAGGCAGTCTGCATTATCCAGCAACCTGACCTTATCTCACCTTCCTTATTCCCTTTTTCCTATCACGTCAAGAAGAAAGGTCTTACTCTCATTTGAAAAAGGCCTTTTTAATGCTTCTTTTTGCTATCTGTCTGCTTTTATGTCCTCCTCAAACTAGTCATGACTTTCTTTTCATGTATTAGTAGTGCTGGTAGGCTTTTCCGAAGCTGCCCATGCAGTCTTTATGATACAAGCTTTTCCGTGCTGATCTTTAAGGTTACTTTCTACTCCTTTGTAGTCATTCAGACCATCCTTAAAATCTAGTTTTCTGGTAGTACCTCCAAGATGCAGCAAAGGGCAACAATGCAGGGTAGTCTGGAAGTGCACCATGTGTCCATCAGAGCTGCCCAGATGGGATGTGCAGCACAGTGAAGGTGGAGCTCCCATGACGTTTCGCAGGAAGCGTGCTTCCTCTCTCACAAGGAAAGCTCACTGGAAGGTCAAAAATAATTCATGTGGGGTTGGACAGTGACCTCCAGTGCTGTTGGGGAGCCAGGCACTCAAATGCATCTCAGTCACAGAGAACATCCCACTCCCCGTCCTATTAGGAGAGTGCAGAAAGCCTTCAGCTTTGGAGCTGAAGATGTTTCTCACATGCAGTTGTTGTGGACTGTGGTTTTTACAGGAACCCTGTTGGCAGAGTACCACCTCCTTGAGCCAAAACCCAAAACATTACTGAGGCTGAAAAAGGAATTTACTTCCAAGAGTTTCTTGTTTTTTGAGCCTACTTCATACCACAGTGCTGTTTCGCTGTGTTGTCTAGATAAGCCAACGTGTCTTTCACATTAGTGTGTAGTATTGGAAACGAATAAGTTCTTGAAGGTAGGAGGTTGGGAGTGAATTAGAAGTGGACCGAATGAAGTCTGGGGGGTGCCTGAAGAGTATCCCTTGGGAAAATGCCACTGAGAGGATTTAGTGCTGAAGTTGTAAAGCGTTGTGCTGAAATCCACAAAGCATTTGTTTCTGCTGCCTTGCTCAGAAAGGTGCAGAAGAGATGCTGGGAGGTACCCAGCCAGGTAGGTTTGGAGAGAGTAAAGACGATGGTGAACGATTCCCAACATTGTTTAAAACGAGGAGGACACTGGTGAGTGGAACCTCTTTATTGCTACAATAATGGCAATATAATCTGAATGTCATCTTTTCGTTATGTGCCAGTTGTGACTGACACATGATTTAAATTGGCTCTTGTAAAGCAAATGGAAAGGAGAAGAGAATGACTGAGCTGTAGAAGCAAAACCACTTGGGTCACTTCTGTTTCGTTAGTGTAAAATTCTTAGAACATGAACACGGAAAAAAAGGTATAATCAAAAGTGAATTCTGGGTTGCTTTCAGGGTTCCAACTGCCTCCCATCTTCTCAGGGCCCCTGTTTGCACTTTGACGGGGGTTTTGTGGGGTCGGTTTCGATTTACCCCTTTCTGATATGTGGAGACTGACAATACAGCTTCATCCTCTTCTTGTGGCTTTGTTTGGATGAGGATGAGGGATTTTGTGAGACTGTGGCCTAAAGCAGCAAGACAAGACAAAGTACATTGGTTGTGTAAACCTTGTTTGTTGAGTTTAAGCTTAAATCCTCCACTCTCGCAGTGTTTTAACTCGATAAATTCTACCGTATTTTATTTTGATTAGAAAATATAAGCTCAAACTAGATGACAGGCCCTTAAATTCCATCCTAGTCAAAATTTATGTTCTGACAAAGCAAGAGCAAATTATTTCTGCTCCATCTGAACCTTTTTGAAGCTGTTGCTCCATGCAACATCATGAAGAGAGCTATGTAGGGAATCCATTGAGTCCAGGTTGGCCAGGTTGCAGCCACTTGCCAAAACAAATGATGACATGATACCTTGTTTTTCATCTTTGAAGTTTAAGCAGCTTTTATCATTCTTAGCTTCCACTCTTTTCAGTTCATCAGTGAGTTTCAGACGCCAGCAAGAACTACTCTACCGGTTACATCAGAGGACCATTTATGTTAACCATTTTTTTCAGCTGTTGCCGGTGTGGGATGCACGAAAGCGAATATAGGGATGGAGCACATGTGCTGTGATGTTAAATGTCCCTGGCCCTCGGCAGAGGGTGCCCTGGGGTGTGCACCCTTTCCCCAGCTGCTTTTCAAGTAGGGTGTACTCCTTGTGCTTAGTGTTCTCTCTCTCTGCTTTACCTGGAGGGATTTGTAAATCATAAGCTGTCCGCAGCACTGTGGGACTGAGAAATGCATTTCTGAGTAATGGAAGGAAGGAAGGAAAGAAAGAAAGAGAGAAAGAATATCTGTGCCTCTAGGACTGCATTGTCAGTTGTTTTACACCGCAGGTAGGCACATGTGCTATCAAGTCAGAGTTCTTGACGTATGCAAACTTAGCTTCTGATTTGTAATGCTGGTGTTTGAAAAACGACGACAGAAAATCTAATCAGTAGAAACTCACACTGTCAGAAGTTGCATGAATGGTCCTAGGAGACACTGCACAATACATCTCTACTGATTCGTAATTCCTTATAGGACAGGAGATTTCAAACTAATAATCCCTACACAGACAGTTGGGAAACCTGGGTTTCATTTTAAGAAACATCCCCACAGGCTGCTGCTTTTTGCTTGTTTATATTCTAACTTTACCGAAGAGTCACACTGTTGTGAATGTCAGCTTGGCACAGAGGTGAAAGGACCACAACAGGGTCTGCGCTTCAGCAGCACTTGTTGCAATGTTGCCTTTGGGTTTTCACTGTGGGTTTGCCTAATAAACAAGATCACAGCCTGTTCTATTTCTCAGTACCAAATACTACTGCCTATGCACACTTTCCTCAAATTAAGTCCAGAAACTCCTCAGAATGCAAAGTTTCCCTTTGTTATTTTTTTCCCTTTTTTTACTTCCAATGCAAATATTCCATCAGTTTTGAATTTTTATTTTCCTTTTTTTTTTT